>JAJOZX010000793.1:630000-637500 GCA_023014485.1 Bathynomus jamesi
TCATCAAGCGACCCCAAGACACCCCAAACACCGTCCATTTCTCCAAATTGTCATCTTAAACCGTTTCATCTCAAATTTTTATTGTAGTTTTTGGTTAAGTGGAGCGAGGGGTCGAAAAAAACAAATTTAGAAGAGACGATTTTCTTGTGCGAAATTCAAAAACAAAAAAGTCAAATTTTTATAAAAGATTTTTTCCTCTTTAAATTTCCTTTAAAAGTATTTATGTTTTTGGCTATTCTAATTCCTCGCTTGAGGTTTTAGGAGTGATTTTGGGACTGATTTTAGGATTGAGTTTAAAACTGATTTGAGACTTGATTCTGGGAGTAGTCATAAGAACGGTATAAATGATTTGTTTTGGAATCGCTTTCAGTATGGTTTTTACAATTAGTCATAATAATGGTTTTTAGAATTGGTTTGAGAATCAGTTTTTAAGATTGGTTTTAGAACTGGCTTTTGGAATTGGTTTAAAGCCGCGCGATGTTTTTCCCCCTCTTGGGGAGGGGGGCGAAAGACCTACGGAAAGAGTGCGCGAGGAGTTTAGTAAAGTAAAAATAAAGTAAAAAATGTGGATATTTTCAATAATTTTATTTGCCATCATTTGTCGTATATAGGGTGATTCAAAAGTTCTACCTCAAAGGTATTTATTGTATACGAGTAGTTACAGTATTTTTGAGGCAGGTCTTTTAAATAACCCTGTTCACTCTATAGTAAATTAATGCACGAAACATTTTCTTTAATGCTACTTCACATTAATTATGGTACCAATAAATTACACCCCTTCGATGCCGTTTGCAGCTGAAATAAGAGGGAGGGGGGAGGAGAAGGATTGATTTCAGACTGAAGGGGGGCGTTGGATAAAAAAGTTTGGGAAACACTGCTTTTTATGATTGGTTTTTCTATTGATTTTAGGATTGGTTTTAGGGTTGCTTTTATCAACCTTATACGCCTATTTTAAAATTTTAGTATAAATACCTTCCTGTATACAGTTACGGATATCCGGTCTGCTTTTCGTCATCACTTCATATATATATATATATATATATATATATATATATATATATATATATATTATATTCTGGGTGTGAGATTCTTAAAGTTGGGAATTAACAAATGGTGGAATTAATCGACGTTTGAAGGTCGATTGAATTCGATTATTTGTCGCATTAAAGCGACAAAAAAGCAGGTCCCGAAATTATCGCTTTCGGAACGCGAATCGCAGCTTCGAAAACCGAAATTAAACGTGATTTTCTTTCATTACAAGACGTTCTTTCTCCCACAATTATATATATATATATGATCACAGAATGAACACCCAGAGTTTTCCATAATGCAAAATTTACCACACCAACATTCGAACCCGGGACCTCTTGATTGCGGGCGCTGCCACTAAGGTACGACAGGATAAACGAAACATTGGTAAATTTTACATATATATATATATATATATATATATATATATATATATATATATATATATATACTGCAGGTTGTTATTATTAGTTGTGAATCAAAGAAAATAAAGAATGACATCGTAAATATTTTACATTGAATGTGAATGTCTGGCAATTCTAGATTGCAGATTTACGTGTGTTCATGAAATGGTCCAAATTGAAGACATTATCGAGCACTTCACGGCAATGAATTGAGCGAGAATTTGGTCGGAACAGCTACAGTTACAGCTCTCTCTCTCTCTCTCTCGTCTACTTGTCTATATTATCATGTGCTATACGGGAAGTCATAACTACCCTAAACTTAACTTGGTGTAATCCGGATATAATGTCGCGTACTATTAGTGTATTTATGTATGTATGTACATAAATACACTAATAGTGTATTTATGTATGTATGTACATACAGTACTGGTAAAAAGTTTGGAAACACCTGTACAATTTATGTAATTTTTCCTTATTAACCAATAGAGTTATTTTAGTAGACTAATGTATATTCCTATAAATAGACTATTGTTGTAAATGTACAAAATATAGTAATTTAGATTATTTAACCCAATCATATTTCGTTATTTTGTTATATTAATTAGGTTTTAGTCCTAAAATAGAAAATAAAAAACCTGATTAATATCACAAAATAACGAAATATAATTGGGTTAAATAATCTAAATTACTAATTTTTGTACATTTACAACAATAGTCTATTTATAGGAAAAGACATTAGTCTACTAAAATACTGTAACTCTATCGGTTAATACGGAGAAATTACATAAATTGTACAGGTGTTTCCAAACTTTTTACCAATACTGTATGTAGGTAGATATAGATAGGTAGACGTACGTAGATATGTAGACACGTTCGGTCTATGTGACAAAATTCTTTCAGTACAATTATTCCAGCTGCATCTTTGGATTTGAAATCCTCCGTTTCATATCAACGAAACATTAAATTAAAAGCAAAGGTTTGATTGAAACGTTTTCCGTAACACGAAAGTAATTTGGTTTCTTTGATATGATGATATGTATTAGTGATTCTCACTTTTTCTTTCTCAAGGCACCCCAATGCCATCTGTTCTTTTTTCGCAGTATCCCCGGAGGATTTTCGTTTCTCATTGTTCAACATCGAATTCACCCTCAACTTCCCCCAACATCACATAACTCCAATCTGAGCCTATATTAGGGTTTATATTAGGGTCTATATTAGGGCCTGTATTAGGACCTATATTATTAGGGCCTATATTTCCTTTAGGGACGTGATAAATCGCGAATGTTTCGTTTCATTTAAAATTTCAGTTTCAGTGTAAATTTTGAATTTTTAATTACTTTTTTTTTTCATTTTCATGAAATTTAGGGGCACCCTGTTTGGGAAAATCGGTTTATACCAATACACCGCTTCCCATCGATCAACTAAGTTAAGCAACACTAGGTCTGGATAGTAGTTGGATGAGTGCCCATCCTCTGAGTCCAGATGATGTACCGACCCGTGGTTCAACTGTAGGTTCCCTCCGTCATATGACCTTTGCCGTTAGGAATGTGGTTAAACAACCACAAACGCAACTATAGGAACACCTTCCATTATCTTTATGTATTCTTTGAATGCCGAGTTCTTTCGTGTTGTTGTTGTTGTTGTTGTTGCGTGCATACATGCAAGCAGACAAGAAGAGGCACAACCGCAGAAAGAAGTTTCGCTCCCAAATTCGCAAACCGTTAACGTCATTCGCAAAAACATTACAAAAAAAATTGTTGGATCAAAATTATTGGATAATTTTTAATGTACTTTTACTTACAAATGAAAACATATTTCCAATCCCTGTGATTAGAAATATGTCTATCTATCAATCTATCTAGCTAACTAGCTAGCTAACTAGCTATTTGCGAGAAAGAATGAATTTTTAAGTAGTGAAATTTGCGTTATTTTGTAGTATATTTGAGGGTTCAAATAATCGTTTATTTACTAATTTTGTTGGACAATTATTATTATTAATTAAATAAAAGAATAATAAAGGCATTTCATATATAAAAAACTTAGAATGAGAATTAAATTGGTTTTAGAAAGTTGGTTTTAATGCGACTCGTGTATAATCTCATTTACTGTATACAGATGTTGGTTTGAATTTGCGATTTTTTTTTTTTTTTTGTATGTGTGAATAGCATTTCATTGTCTCAAACGTATCGTAAAAAAAAAATAATAATTTGCATTTCTTTTACGAATAAATAATTTCTCTCTCTCTCTCTCTCTCTCTCTCTCTCTCTCTCTCTCTCTCTCTCTCTCTCTCTCTCTCTCTCTCCGCTTTCTTTTACACCGTTGAATCAATTTCGGGAACTGAAGAAAAAAATAGTTTTTAATATATTGAAAAAAGTTTTTCATTACTTCGCACCTCATTGCCTTTCTGCATCACTGGATCAAAGCACTACCTCACTGTGGGAAACTATTCATTATATATATTATTATATATATATATATATATATATATATATATATATATATATATATATATATAAGCAAACAACCACAGGGAAAAGGAAAAAAGAAACACGAAATCCGAGCGCTTTCGTGATATATTCACATCTTCAGGGAAAAACAAATAATATATATATCACGAATATATCACGAAAGCGCTCGGATTTCGTGTTTCTTTTTTCCTTTTCCCCTGTGGTTGTTTGCTTATTAATAAGATCACGTGTTATTCTGTGATTTTACTCCATATATATAATATATATATATATATATATATATATATATATATATATATATACTATAGTTATCCATTATTGTTTATTGATTTTTCTAAATTTTAAACGCGACGTTTAATATAATAGTTTAAGTTTTTATATATTTTTTAAAAATTTGATGCAAAATTTTTCATTTTTCTTTAAATGTTTCGTTTCATGTTGCCGTGAACAGAAAAGAGAGCAAAAAAAGGTTGGTTGGGCAGGTCAACGTTTGCCCGCAAACTAAAACCATTCTTAACCACTTACTATTTAAAGACCACTTTCAACTGAATCGCATTAATAATATTAATATAATAATAATAATAATAATAATAATAATAAATGTCTTCATTGTAATTTTTTACGTAATTTGCTTTGCGGCACTTTCAATCCAAAGAAAGGTTTATGATAACGATAAATTTGTCTAATATTGACGTGATAAAAGTATTTACTTCTTACGAGTGTCATAAAATGTCTCTTGAGAAGTTGACAAATGTTTGTTTCTCAACGGACACCAATATGCATTAACTAAACAAGATATTTTTGAGTAAATAACGAATAAGATTGATTTTAAGTATTTCCTATTACTGGAGGTTCATCTCTCTCTCTCTCTCTCTCTCTCTCTCTCTCTCTCTATATATATATATATATATATATATATATATATATATTAGCGAGGCAAAACAAGAACAAATGCTTCGCCTTTCTCAACTAATTATAAATTTATTAATGATTAATCCTGGCAATAAAGAGAAATTATTTTCATTTATCGCTCAAATTATCGTAAAAAAATACAAATGTGACATTTCAAAATAGAAAGCGCCATTTTTGTTTTTTATTTATTTATAATTTCTCAATATCTTTTTTTCTCACGTTTTGAGATTTGTACGTTTTATTACACGCTATTATACGGCGCATTTTTAATTTTATTTACAATATATACAGTAAGAATTATATATATATATATAATTTTTTTTTTTTTTTTTTGAAATGTTTGTAATAAACTTAATTTAGAAAATTTTGGACGAAATCTAGTTTCATTAGAGTTTAACTGCGTCACAGTGACAAGCAATTAATTATTATATATATATATTTTTTTTTTAACTGCAAACAACCAGTATAATTAATGTAAAGAACGAAGCTTGTGTAGAAGAGCGTTCCGCACAAGATGAGGAGGGAGAACGAACAAATGAAAATGAGATACCACCCGGGAATCGAACCCGGGATCATCCGATTGCCGGTCAGATATGCTATCCACTACACATGGACCGGCAATCGGATGATCCCGGGTTCGATTCTCGGATGGTACCTCATTTTTCATTTGTTCGTTCTCCCTCCTCATCTTGTGCGGAACGCTCTTCTACACAAGCGTCGTTCTTTATATATATATATTATATATATATATATATATATATATATATATATATATATATACACAGACCTTGCATGGAACACGGAATTCTTCTGTAAAAATTAAATCGACTACAATTCGAATAAGTAATGGTAAATGATAAACACTATAGTTTTTTCTTTTTTATGATGTTAGCCAGACGTGGGCAACGGGTTACAGCTACACCTATTCAGAACCTCAATATAAGCAAAAGACTCATTGCATTCGCGTCGGATTGAATACATCAAAGAAAAAGGGGTCACTATTGTATTTTTTAGCCAACAACCAAAACTTAAACTTCAACTGGCAACATTGAGCGTCCACTTTTCAAGGCACATAACATGTCCATTTCTTTGATGTACTCAATCGGACGTGAATGCAACGAGTTTTTTGCTTATATTGAGGAATAGAGTAGGCTAGGTAGAGCTGTAACCCCTAGATTCTGTCCCAAAGCTGGATCCTATCCGCTTTGCAGATAGCTGGTGAGGGAAGCTATATTTTTGGGGCCTCTTTGCGAGTGACCCGTTGCCCACGTCGAGCTAACATCATGAAAAAGGAAAAACTATAGTGTTTGTCATTTACCACTACTTATTCGGACTATAGTGGGTTTAATTTTCCCAGAAGAGTTCTTTGTTCTATGCACGGTCTGTGTGTATCATGAAAAAACCTCAGGGGACCATTCTGAGTTCAATCCCATATACGGGGCCTCAATAAACCTTCGCCCCCCTGCCCATGGCCTAAACCATTAGAGGTACAGTAAAACTAAACATACCTTACAAAAGAGAATTTAATCCTGCATTTAATGAGAACCAATTAAAACTTGGTGTTCCCGCCATTGGCTTTCAAGACAGCCTGAATTCGCTTTGGGTAGCTTGCCAAAAGTGACGTAAATAGATCTTGATCGTTATGCAAATTTGCTAAAACAGTTTCAATGTGTTGCGTCATTGTATCCTTCGAAAATCGATTTGCTGCAGGTTCTTGAAACAAGAGACATTCAACCTTGTCCTTTATAACTGTTCCAATGTGTTCACAGACGTTCAGGTCAGGAGAATTTCCTGGCCATTCTTCATTTCCAAAGAAATCGATCTCATGGTTCCGCAACAACTTTTGAGTGGCTAATGCCTTAAAGCAGGAGGCCTTATCGTGCAGAAGTGTGACCTGATCGACATCCATAACATTGTTTGGGTTTCTTAGAAAAGGAATGACATGCTGGGATAGAATAATATCACGAAAATACTGTCCATCCCAACTGACCATTTGGCTTCAGCACCCACATGAGCTTCTTTGCAGTGAACAAAACAAACACACCAACACAGTTTGGACTTTTCAATAATTCGCGATAATGTTCATTGTCATCGATTTCATCTGGTGTTGTGGCCCACACTCGATCATTTTGGTAGTTAGGCCGACGTGTTACGTAAACAAAAAATTCATCGGAGACAGCTAAATGCATGAAATCATCCACATCCCAATCTTCAAGATAATGGGCAAACCACATTCTGTCATCGATGTTAAGTTGAGTTTTTCTTGGCTTTGGAAGTTCATGCCAAGGCTTTAAACCTTGCCTATGACGGTACAGTCGAATGATCTCACCACTAACGATCTTTCCTCTCAACACTTCGATCTCTCTAGAAAGTTTAGCACAGCTGTTTTTCCGCTTACGCGTACCGCTTTCAATGATGTCCTTTGTTTCCTGAGAGAGTGGCAAATTTGGGCGCCCAGATTTGGTTGTATCCATTTCACATTCATCCAAAGTTTTATTCCAATTTCTTTTGACGAAGTCCTCAATTCTTCGCAACTTTCTGGCAACCCATGAACGTGTTATAAAGGTGGTTCCAGCATCACGAGCTTCCCGAAATGTTATTGCTCGTATGCGATCTATCACACGTTGCCTCTCCGAATCACCAATTAATTGAGAAGCTATTATATTATCACTTTATCAGCTAGAGTA
>JAJOZX010000793.1:640000-680000 GCA_023014485.1 Bathynomus jamesi
TTGTCGCCCCTCTTCTCGAGTTGGCCTGGTGAAGTAGTGAGTTGGTTTCTTGTACTCTCCAGCTCACATAGCCAGGGACGCACGGCTCATCGGGGATTGTTCTGAGCCAGGCGTCTAGTCTTCTTTTGAAGATGTCCACTGTAACCCCACTCGTGTTCCTTAGGTCTTTGGGCAGCTGATTAAATAGTTTTGGTCCTCTCACAACAAAGCTATTTTCTTTCAGAGTTAAGGATGTTCCCTGTCTAGCCTTTAATTTGGGAACACGACACAGTCTTCCTTTTCTACTTTCCACCGTTGTTTGGGGAGTTACAGGGTTCAGAGTAAGATTAGGGACTAGTTTCTCCATTATTTTCCGAGTGTAAATAATGGTGTATCTCTCTCTCCTCCTTTCCAGTGAATATAGATTTAATTCGCGTAACCTTTCCCAGTAGTTTAGTTCTTTGCACCCATTGATCTTGGCTGTGAAGCTTCTCTGAATTCCTTCTAATTGTCTAATGTCTTGTTTTTTATATGGGGATGTTAGGACCGAGCAGTATTCCAATTTGGGTATGATCAGTGTTTTCAGTAGAGGAATCATTATATTCCTATCCCTTCGTTTAAAGGTTCTCAGTATCTTCCAAGTTACTCTTTTGCTCTGTTTACTGCTATCTTATTTTGTGTTTCAAATTTCGCATCATCAGTCATTACAACCCCTAAATCTTTTGCTTTAGAATTTCTCTGAATTTCCTGTCCATTTGGGGTATAATATTCCATGGATTTTAGGTCCTCTCTTTTTCCGTACCGTAACAGCTGAAATTTCTCAGTGTTAAACTTCATATTGTTGTCTTCCGTCCACTTGTAGATTCTGTTCATGTCTGTTTGTAGAGATCCTATATCTTCTGGGGTTCTTATTTTTCTACTGATCTTTGTGTCGTCGGCAAAGAATGTTACTGCGCTGTCTCTGGTAACGTCGTCATCTATGTCAGTTAGTATTATTATGAAAAGTAGTGGAGCTAATACAGTAGCTAGAAGTGGAACTATATATATATATATATATATATATATATATATATATATATATAATGCAAACCCACAGGGAGAAAGAAAATGATTCCAAGGCCTTTTATGTATTCAGAAGTACAACTTGTCAGGGGCTATATATATATATTTTTTTTTCATTTGTTCGTTCTACCTCCTCATCTTGTGCGGAACGCTCTTCTACACAAGCGTCCTTCTTTACACACACACACACACACACACACACATATATATATATATATATATATATATATATATATATATATATATATATATATATATATAAAGAACGACGCTTGTGTAGAAGAGCGTTCCGCAGAAGATGAGGAGGGAGAACGCTCTTCTACACAAGCGTCGTTCTTTACATTAATTATACTGTGTGTTGTTTGCAGTTAAAATGTGTGTGTGTATATATATATATATATAGACGCTGAGGTCGAGGGTTCGACTCCTACTAGTACTGATAACAATAATTCAGAGATTAGGGCAATGGGTCGCATTGATTGACCTGAGTGCTGCGCCAGTTACTGACCCCCCACCTCCTGACTGATTATATATATCTATATATTATTTTTTCTCACGAATAATCATTGCGTCTTTTTTCGAGCGGTAATTAAAGATTCTGGTTCTTTGCCAACTTCCATTATTCTCTCAAATTACTCTGCCAATAATATATTATAGTTTTATCTTAAATTACGTGTGTGTGTGTGTGTGTGTGTGTGTGTGTGTGTGTGTGTAAATAAGTTACATTAAGAATTAAGACGTGGTGGGAAAAACTTTGATTAATACTCAATACTCGGATAGAAATACCCCAACCATCACTCCTCACTTTGATAAATGTCTTGGAAACAGAGTAAATATATCCAGTTCTCGAATCGTGCAAGAATTCGTGTGTAAATATTCTGAATGTTCCCAGTAATGCAGTTTACAAATCGTTCCATGCCAATTACCTTAATTTGCAGCAAAGGCAGGTGGTGTATTACGAGAGTATTCAAAATGTAACAAACGCGAGTAATAATGAAAATGTTTAAAACAAAGAAAAATTACGGATAAAACTTGGAAAAAGAAAAGAAAAATGAAAACTTTAGTGAAAATGTTAAAATGATAAATAACATTTCACGGTGTATTTGTTCTGGATTATTTTTTTTTTAATTTAGTTTGTCATTTAAACGTGGTTTTCTTTGAAAATGATGAGCAATGCAATTTAAATTCAATATTTGGAGAGAAATGCTTTCTGCCTTCGAATAAACAAAAAATACTGAAGGAAATATCACATTTTAAGTATAAACTTAAACACACACACACACACACACACACACACACACACAAATTATCTATGAAATAAAGCAGATTTTGAATAGTTTTATTTCGATTTTCAGGAAGTCGAATTTGCTGCTCTTCTTCAGTTACATCTTTTTGCCAAAAAGTGTTTTACTGGCGCCATTTGATGTATCGAATTCTCTTCAGGTAACGTTTCTTAATTAATTTTATTATTAATTAATTAATTATTGAATAAAATTACTTCTTGGCAATAATGAGAAATTTATTTCTTATATTTCTCTCTCTCTCTCTCTCTCTCTCTCTCTCTCTCTCTCTCTCTCTCTCTCTCTCTAAATGGAAGGCGAAAGTTCCATTATGAATTAACATTTTTATGTATTTCCGTCAAGTGACAAAAAGCAACAGATGGGCAGAGAAATTTCACAATTTCACGAAATGGAACTTTCCATTGAAATTGAAAAAAATGAAACAAATGGAGATGATAAATAAACTGAATAATAAAGATTGTCTTTTTTCTACAACTTTCCTGAAAGAAAGAAAATTTCCTTTTCCTTTATTTTCAGACTTGTTTCAAATGACGTTGACCCAAGTCATTGTTCATCTATCTATCTATCTATCTATCTATCTATCTATCTGTCTGTCTGTTTATCTGTCTATCTATATATCTATCTGTTTATCTCTCTGTGTATCTATCTATCTATCTATCTATCTATCTGTCTGTCTTTATAAATATCACTTGTATTTTTACTTCAATTTTCAGCTTTTGTCAGAATTTGGTATTGAAAACCCAGATTTTGGGGACTCCTCTCGAGTGATTTTGAGTAATGGGAAACGTACGGGAGACTCTCCCATATACTACATCAAATTACCCCCGATGCCCCACTACTACCACGGTGAACCAATACCTCGCCGCCCACCCACACTGAACACATTCCATCAGGTTGGTTCTCGCGCGCGTGTGTGTGTGTGTGTGTATGTGACACGCAACATCTGGTTTTTGTCCCGTTTTCAGTGTGTTGTGTGTCTGTTTAATTTGTTTTTTAATGTCTTCTCTCCTCTTATTATTGATTTTAACCTTCTTTAATTTGTGTGTATGACACTGGCACCATTGGCATAGTGCCAAGGGAGAGGAATAACATGATTATCCCGTTCAAATTCAATCTGTTAAAACGAGTTATTGTTACATTTAAATTTCTTTTAATCTTCTCTGATAATTTTCAAATCTTTTAATGAATATTATGAACAATAACAACATTGGGATTATTTGACTTTCTTTGTAACGGCAAAGGTCATGCGACATAGGGGACCTATATCTTTACGTGGAATCCGAACCATCTACGAGTCGCTACATCACCCGAGTACGGAGGAAGATCACCCATACACCTACTAAACAGACCTAACGTCGCTTAATCTCAAGTTTTATCTGAACTTCATATGTCTTTTTTTGCTATATTTAAAGTACTTTTTCTTTTTATTTTCAGCTCGAGGTTGATTTCACGAACAATGGTAAACCTGCTCAGATTTACCACTGGAATTACAAACCTCACGTGCCAATGAATACCCCAGACATGATTCACCCCTCCTCGAAGTACAACCCCGCTTCCCCTCCTCATATTTCTAATGAGGTTTACAACCCCATCGCAATGCCACCAGAAATTCCCCTCATAAAATCTGCTAAACCCCTCGAATCGATGAAGAAACCTACCTCTCTCATGGAGAAACCCCTTATTTCTCTCAAAAACTTTATTTACAACGGAAAGCCGAGCAAAGTTTACATTTGGAAGCCTCGACCTTCCGTCAGAACCACCAAATACAAACACCCTTATTTTAAACACTTCAACTACTAAACACCAAACAGTGCCACGCAACTTGGTATTCATTTAAAGTTGATCTTTTATATATATATATATATATATATATATATATATATATATATATATATATATATATATATATATATATATATATAGCTGGTCATTCCTACACTCATTTAGGCCTAATTAAATTAGATAAAACTAAAACATTAACATTTGTGTGTGTGTATATATATATATATATTATATATATATAATACTCACACTTATTTACTAATTGCTTCTTAGTCATATTTAGCAACTCTCGTAGTGAGTGTATAGGCAATGCTTTGAAACTACAGCAACCACAGACCAACAGAGGATCTTACGTTCTTTGTTTGCCCTTAACTCTGTAATAGTATTCTTGCCTGGCACACGAGAAATTAAAGTCGCCCTTGTCTTCCCCACTCTGCAGGAGGGATGCTTCCTTCTGTGGTGAGGACAAAGGCAACATTCATTTTTCGTGTGCCAGGCGAGAACACTGTTGGTTTGTAGTTGCCTGCACTTTCAAAACAAAGTAGGCCTAATTTAAATTTATTTTCGTAAGAATACATATAAAATAAATAAAATAAGAGAGTTCTTAATCAACGTGTTGCCACATTTTTAAAACAAACAGGGCTATAAATGCAGATTATATAACGTTGCGTAGAAATTTACCAACATTCTCTTTTCTGTGACGTTTGGCAGGACATGAAAAGGAATTTTTTCCCATAAAGAAATTGTTAAAAAATGTATGGTAAAATGGAATGACTCCGGAGAGCATGACGAATTCCGGTGACCAGACGTTGTTACGATGTTTTTAAATACTGTACTACCATAAATTAATTATTAATGACGTTGTAGAAAAAAATTAGGAAGGAATTCAGTATATTTAAAGTCAGTAAGTATAATAAAGATATAAGAGATTTTATGAATTTTAAAACTGTCCGATGCTACCCTGAGGTTCGGAGTCCCCTCATTTTGCAACATCTTCAGTTAAATTATTTTTTACATAACCATCAAAACACTGGATCAATGAAAGAAAGCTACCCCAGCCTTCTTTAGTTAGCGTTATAAGGCTAACTAACGAAAATATAACGACCTAACCTAACCAATCGTCAAGGGCGTACAGTTGACCTAACGACTGGTTAACTTTAAGTTAGGTCGTGATATTTTCGTTAGTTAGCCTTATAAAGCTAACCAAAGAAGGCTGGCGGTGGCTTTCTTTCACTGATCCAAAACATTTTATATAATTTGATGTTTTGTCTTTAATGACAAGGTTGGGAACTGCTAACGTGAGTGGAAGATAAAAATTAAAAATAAATAAATTAGTATTACTTTAAAGATTTTCTTTGAAATAAATAATGACAAAAAATGTAATTGGGAGGAATACTTATTTACTCATTTAATTTCTTTGTTAATTATTTATTTAGTTTTGTAGCATATTTGCTCTAGACGTTTTCATATGTTTTCATACTATATACATTTGATGTTTATATTTAATGTTTATATTTGATGTTTATGAAAGTGAAATTGTATTTTTAAAGAAAATTTTAAGTATATATATATATATTTAAAGACTCACTTAGGTACAAAGGTACAGAGAATAGTTAACAGAAAATAAATACTGTATATAGCATGATAATAAAGAGAAATGGGCGTTGGTCCTTGATGACGTCACATGTTAGTTCCGAATTCTGCCGTTTTCTGTTTAACCTTAATATACTCACTTATGAGCAACTCTGTTGTCAGTATGCTGAGCAGAATAGTTGTTGCTTATGAATATTACTATTAGTGTTGCATATGCTGAGTTTAGTCGTCATTGAAGCCTTTTGATACTCGTTCATGCTTTTTTTTATGTATATGAAGTAATTAGATGTGGTATTTATTATTTATTTTATTATTTATTTGTATTTTTTATTTTATTTTTGAATATTTTATCATGTTATTTCCAGCCATTTTATCTTTACCATCTTTCTCTATCACCAAATTTCCTTTCCTCGGGCTAACCTAGAGTAGATCTTAGTTCTGTAGCCCTGTTGTAGTTCTGTAGTTCTTATATAAATCATATATGTTTATATATAATTTATGTATAGAATATGTAAATAAAAGAATTTGTAAATGTTATTAAGTAAATTAGAAATATCGTTTCAACTAATCATATATGAATGGTGTGTTCGAATGATGTGTTGACATTGATGCCGGTAACTGTTACCATAGGAACGCCTTATCTACGTAAATAAATTCTTTAAAATAAAATTCTGTCATCTTTGAGATTATTTTTAAGCATTATTTTCGTCACAATACATCACCATTGCGATTATTTAAAAATCATCATAATTAATGGCTTTCGAAAATGGTGTCCAAGTAGACACATTAATTTTTTTTACTTTTTTATTAATAAATTATTGCATTTTTTTAGTATACTTTTTGTTACAATTTTTTGTTATTTGCTTTTAATAAATGAATTGTTTGTAAAAATAATTCTTTTATTTTATATATAACCCTATTCCTATTAGGCAGAGACCTATTATAGTGTCCGGCCCGCGGTTAGCAAATTTTCATACCCGTAACTGACCACATTGTGAAAACTTAATATCCATCTACCCATTTATACGATGCATGTTCTCCACCATGAAGTTAAACCAAATCGAGTAAATACATATTAAAATGATCTTGACCTTCTATAAGAAGACAAAGGGTGTTTTTTTTCGCAGATGGTGATGAGATGCGTATCTCATTCTCAATGGTGTATACTGACCTTTTCTTTTCAAGTAAGGTGTGTACCTTGTGTGTATACACAATTACATTTTGTGTGAAAGGGTCTTCTCTTATGTACTTAAACTAAAATATACATTCCCAAATTTCCTTAACGAAAACTCTCTTACACACACACACACACACACACACACAAAACACACACACACACACACGTGTGTGTGTGTGTGTATCTCCGCATAATCAAGGTACCGACTTCTTAAAATCCATATATTTAAAAAACTAATTAATCAAACCTAACCTTAGCGCCATCGAACCGAGGAGGACGTGATAATTGTTTTGGACACAAGTGAGGACTAACGTAGTTAACCTAATCTAATCAGGACTGGCATATCTTTTTCCCACAATAAAAATGTTTCTAGATATTTCCTATACATATACAGTATATATATTTATAATTAATAATAATAATAATAAGTCCGAGATACCAAAAATGTTACCTCACAAAAAATTACGCCACTACATCTGTTAGTTATTACATTATTACATACTTAACCTCAATTACCTCCCACTTGTCGTTTGCGCGCGCGCATATCTATATATATATACATATATATATATATACACAATACTGTATATGAAATAAATTAAAAGACGCTGTTTCTTGACCGAAACAAATACAAGAAAGTTCTCACTCAAATTGATCTTCCTCAGGTTGGTTGGTATTTCTATCGGGAGGAGGTCATTGAGACGGTAGTGACCCATCATAAGGGAACATTAAGAGTATTTTTACGAGCACAGGTCTTGCTACAGTCCCCGGTCTTCAATAAACTGGACCCCGTCATTTTCTTTCAGTAAAAAATACTACCCACTAATTTACCCACTAAGGCGTTTCCTGGACTCTTGGTGAAGCGTGGTTCATCAGACGCAACGTCAAGCTGTAGGTGCCCTCTGTGATATAACCCAGGTGTCTCCCAAACGGAGACTAAATCCTAAAACAACAACAGGAATGACTGAGTTCCAGCGTCTTCTCAATTGGGCGGACAGTTAACTTCTTTACATTAAACGCCTTAATCGACTTCCTTTACTCGCTACTGAAAAATTCTTTATCAAACAGGAAATATAAACCAAGTAACCAGCCTTATACTTTTTCTTTTGACTGTATACACGCAATGAAGGAAATCGTGTTTGTGTGCGGGGGCTTCCAACAACCATGTATGGAGGATTAAAAGGTCAGAAGGTAAAACAACTCTCAGATATATATATATATATATATATATATATATATATATATATATATATATATATATAAAATTGTGTGTGTGTGTTGTGTGTGTGTGTTTGTAGCCAACTGGATATAAGTGAGCACGTGTGTGTGATAATTCAAAGGTGTAGTGGAGTAATTTTTCTCGTGATTCAGCAAGGTTTGGTAGCTTGGAACCTTAAAAAAATTATATTAAAAATTCTAGACACATTTTTACTGTCGGGGGAAAAGCTATGTTAGTTTTGATTAAGTTAGGCTACGCAAAGTTAGGTCAGTTAAAGTTAAATGAAGTTCGGTTAGCTAGTACCTCACTATTTAGGCAGTTAACAGACATAACTTCGAGCCCACAATTGAGTCTAAAACAAGTCTTATTGTGCCTTATTGGCACTAAGGTTAGGTTAGGTTAAGTTAGGTTAAGTAGTTTTTATTATATGGAATTAAAAAAGTAGGTACCTCGCTACACCGAGATGCGCACACCTGTGTGTGTGTGTGTGTGTGTGTGTGTGTGTGTGTGTGTGTGTGTTTTTACTTAATAACTACCTTATATGATATAAATTTAATGGTTTAAGACTACCCATCTAGAACGAAGCTTGTATAATGGTTAAGGTCAGAAAGGTCACAGTACTCGCAGAAGACAAGGTCAAAAGAATTAAGGGATGCCCAAAATCCCGGGCATCTCCAGTTTGCCAAAGAGATTTAGGGTATGCCCGCCCCGGCATTTTAGCAAAACTCGCCTCGACGGTCATGCCCCGTAGTTCGTAATACTTTTAAGTTGTATATGAGAGATTTATTTTTGCATAGATGTGATACTCCACATTATACCCCTATATGACGGACGAGTCAAAACCATCCACACACTTTACCTAATCTAACCTAACCTAATGTATGTAACGTAATTGGGTATAACGTAACACGACACAACCTAACTTAACGCTAGACGATTTTATGCAGTCTCAGAAAATGACCTCTGGGCACTAATGGGTTAATGTAACCTAACCGGACATAACCTAATTTAATATGACCTAATCTTACCTAACTTAACCTAACCTAACCTATTCACAATAGTGTGCCGATGATTTGCCCTGTCAATAATTCCCAAATAGTAAATAGTTTTGGGAATAAAGAATAAAAAAACAAAAATGTACATTTTTTTTCGTCGTTAAACAAATGAACGCAAATGGAATTAGTTCCCACTCGTGTTATTCCAGTTCCCATTCGAAGTCCGAAGGTGGGAATGTTTGAAGTGGGAATTCCAGATTTGGGAAACGAATTTCCTGATTCAAGAAAGGGTATAAAAAGTAGCGTTATGACGCAGTTGCGGTCTCGATGGGTATTTTCTATGAAAAATCTAACTTAAAATGGGAAGTTCTTAACAATGGGAATGGATCGATATGAGAATTGCCTCCTGTAAGATTCCCACTTTGGGATTCCTTGGGCAAAACTGAAATTGGAATGGGAATATGACTGGGAATAGACATACCCTCAAAAGGATGTAAATATCTTTGCGTAGACGCAAAAAATTACTTATTTTGAACATTTACTAATCGTTTTAAAGCGAAAGGTGAGCATTAAAGTGGGAGATTGGGGTGGGAGAATTCACTTCACTAATTACTTCCTTTGTAGAAATCGAGATATTATTAAATCTATAAATGGCTTCAAAACAATTTGAAATCTACAAATAGGTTTAAACAATCTTGTACTTGAAATAATTATGTAAAATTTTGTAAAATGTGAATCCTGTTTATCAGTAAAAATAAACACTTATTTTACTTTAAACGATAAGAAAAAAAATAAAAATATATATATATATATATACCGTATATATATATATACAGGGTCTGTCAAAAAAAACTAAGCCAATTTGAAATCTCTATAAAATGCACAATTTGATAGAGATTTCAAATATTTTTTTACACTAAATAAATAAATGGCTCGTAAATAATCTGTGATAATTTTATAACTTTATTTTAAATATTTTAGGAGTTATGCGGTTATTTCTACAGATTGCGAAAATTTCAGTTTTTCTCATTATGTAATATCTTCTTTTTCTCTTTTTCAGAATTTTTTAGATTTAAAATTTTTCGTGAATACCTCTAAATATGCCATTCTCACATGAAGATAAAATAATTATAAAGCATTATAGAGTTGAAAAAGGTTATAGTGCATGGAAATTACTTTCTGAATTCGATTATAAAGGATGGACTAGATCAGGTTTAGATTACTTATTGAGAACTATCGATGAAACAGGAAGCATTGAAAGGAAGGTTGGTAGTGGGCGACCAAAATCAGTTAGAGTAGATGAAAATATTCAGAAAGTGGAGGAACGTATCCTTAGTCAAGAGGATCGAACTGGTAGCCACATGACACCTGCTCAAATATCAAAAGAACTAGAAATATCAGAATCAAGCGTAAGAAGGATTATTAAATCTGATCTGCAATTTAAACCATTTAAAAGAGTGTATGGACAAAGTGATAGAAATGCAAGGGAATCATATTGAACAGTCCTTTTAATTTTATTAAACTAAAAATTATGTACAGTATATCGTAAAAAAAAAAATTTCATGTTAAGTAGGACAATCTCACTTTTTAGCTAATTATTAATAAAATTAACAATTCTGAAGATATCGTCATAAAAATTTAAAGGATGATAGGTGATTACCTATACTTTATTGTGTAAAAAATTCAACGTAATTAGATAAATGGTTTTGTTTTAATAAAGGTTTGAATTTGGCTTAGTTTTTTTTGACAGACCCTGTATATATATTAGGGTTATGACTTTTTAATTTTTTGTCATAAATATTGTTTCCTGTATCATCAATCGATGAACCTTTGCTTGAAAACAATAAAAAAGGGCCTAATTCTTCAGAATTAAAACAAAATGTCACCCCGAAAGCAAATATAGTATATTAGTTACAGGTTTATTTTAAGCAATAAGTAAAACAATTAAAACAATAATAGAGTAAATGTATAATATTGTATTTGTATAATTAATATGTATTGTATAGGTATAATGTTGTATAATATAATATATGTTTATGTATAATAATTGTGAAATAAACATGCAAATTTCTATTTATTTTATTAATTTTTTATTTTTTATTTTGGGGGTGAAGTTTTTTCACAATATATCGAAAAAACTGTTATTTTCATTGTCAGGGGGCAAAAGTTCATCGATTTATGATACAGGAACATGAGGTTACAAAAATGTCATAACCCTAATATATCGGGTCCGCAAAAAAAAAAAGGAGCATGACGAAAATGTTTACTGTCCATTTATTTTTACACATAATGACAAATAACTTATTTTAGGCAAATAAGCAACAAATAAACTAAGTTAGTACCAAATTTCATGTCAATACGTCAAAAATTAAAAAAAATATAAAATTTTACTACAACATGTCATATAATTTTACAATTTCCAAAGAAAACGAAATTATAAGACTATAAAAATTGTTCGATATGTTTGCCAGAAACCTCTACAACCCTTCGTAATCGGGGCCTAAATTGATCTATAGCTTTATCTACTTGATCTTGGGTAATTTCTTCCCATTTTTGTACGATAACTTCTTTCAAATGTTCGACATTTCGGATCTTATGCTTGTACACTTTCTCAGCCAACATTTCCCATATTCCGTAGTCTACGGGATTCAAATCTGGACTATTAGGGGGCCAATCTTTTGGGTAAAGCAATTCAGGAACATTATTTTCTAAAAATTCAATAGTTGACTTAGCGGTATGCGCCCGAGCGCCATCCTGTTGGAATAAGAAGTAACCATTATTCGCCAATCGTCTCATTTCGGGCAGCATTTGTTCCAACAAAGTTTCAGTGTAATAGCGGGCGTCTACTTTGATGTTTGGCTCTACGAAAAAAACAGATGTCTTGCCTAGTTTAGACACACCGACCCATACCATTACGCTGGCAGAAAAATGATTACGGGTAGCATAAAGTCTATCATCTGGTATTTCATTTTTACGATTAACTCTTGAATACACTCTGTCATTTTGGGAATTTCGCGGTGGTTCTACCGTAAACTTCTTTTCGTCAGTAAAAAAGCCGAGGTCTACTTTTTCGGGAGTGATATTTCTTAACATGCGTTCAGAACAAACAACTCTTTTCTGTTCGTTAATTTCAGTTAATTTCTGCCCGTGTATCCGTTTATAAGGTTTTAGTTCAAGGTCGTTTTTAATAATGTTTTCTGACGCTACTTTCGGATATGCTCAACTCATTAGCAATTCTGGACGGTGTCACGTGAGTCCTGGTCTGCCTTCTTGACTACAAATTCTTAGTTCCACATCTCTGATGTTTTCTTCGGTTCGAACTGATCTTGGCCTCCCGCTTCCTTGTTTCCTTTCAGCACTTCAGTTTCGTCGATTTTTCTTAACAGCTTGTCCAAACCTCCTTTCGACCATGGTTTATTCGGAAACTCTTGTAATAATTTTATTGCGCCATAATTTTTATCAAGTCTATAATGTTTTATTAATATTTTATCTTCTTTAGAAAAGGGCATATTATCATTTTTATTGATTAAAATTATTTAGGCATCTGAAAAAAATAATTTGTAATGAGAAAAACATTAAATTTTTATGCGGAAATTCACTTTTTTTAGTCATTGCACGTTTGTGGCCATAAAATCTTTATTTTATGACCGATTTTGATGAAATTTGTTTTATACAACTCTGGGCTCTTTTATCTTTAGCTAGATATATAACATTTAAGGGTCCGGCAAAAAATGCTGGCGTGAGAGCAATTTTTGTCATGCTCCTTTTTTTTTTGCGGACCCTGTATATAGTTATAAAATTCTATTCATAAAATACTGCTAAGAATCTGTAATTTTTAATGATACGAATTCAAATTTACTAAAAATTCTCAACTTAAATTATAGATATATTTTTAATAATAATAATAATAATAATAATAATAATGATAATTAATCCAATGTCATGTAACAAGATTGATTTGTAACTGCTAAAGCGTATATATTTTCTGTTCTCTTAATGACCACTTCTCTTCAGCAAAGCACTTAAATTCTTCAGTTAGTTATCTTTAGGATTACCGGTATGTTTGGTACATATTTATATAGCTTTCCTTATTAGTACTGGAGTTGGGTTCGATAATTTGGCCGTGTATGCTAATAAGCACGATTAAGTTCATGAATTATACTAAAAAAAAACGATCCATATATATATATATATATATATATAATATATATATATATATATAATATATATATATATGTTATAATGTTTCAGACCAACAAAGACCCTAGGATCCACTCATGGCTGGTCTACCTAACTGTGTTCGTAATCGTGTATTGTGTATGTCCTCCGTGGTGGCGGAGGGGACCTACAATTTTACGTGGGTTCCGAACCACAAGAACATAAGAAACTTATTTAAAAACTGCCGGTAAATTGGCAACGACCAATTTTTACGAAACTAAATAATTATCAATTTAAAACTAATTAATTATCGGTTTAAAACTAAAGATAGAATCTCTCGGTCCAGAGGAGCAAGTCATAATAGACTACTATCCAAAATATGTTACATTCTATATCTATTTATAACGGACATGCAAATATATCAGATCCAAAGAATCCAGTCAATTTCATTACGGTATCCATCAAGTCACGGTCCATATCGATTGCGGACCAAGTCAAAATTTACAACCATATACATTATCAATTTAAAAATAATTAATTATCGATTTAAAACTAAAGATAGAATCTCTCGATCCAGAGGATCAAGTCATAATAGACTACTATCCACAAATATGTTACACTCTATATCTATTATATAACGGACATGCAAATATATCAGATCCAAAGAATCCAGTCAATTTCATTACGGTATCCATCAAGTCACGGTTCATATCGATTGCGGACCAAGTCAAATTTACAACCATATACAGTACATTACAATATATACACATACGAGGGAAAGTGTAGTGTGGCTAAAGACCCATTATGGGTCTCCCATTTAAAGGTGTTTGTGGGGCAAGTGAAGATCATGAGTTTTTCAATACCTCACAGTACTATGGGGGGCACCGCTCGGCAGAGGAATCTCTTTAAATGGGGTGTGTAAGGACAGAGAGTATCCCCTAACCCAAGACGCTGCCTCCCTATATCCCACAACACTTGTGTTGAGCTGTGGGATCTACCCCACAAAGCCTTAATTTTACTACCTTAAACTATACCTTTCTATCAACATGCGCGTCCAATCGATTCTTAAACATGTTTATAGACGTGCTACTAATTACTTCTACCGGCAAACTATTCCAGCTATTTACTATTGTATGCGTAAAAAAGTTTTTCGCAACTGCTGTCTCGAACCTTCTACTTGTCAACTTACACCCGTTATTTCTAGTCCTATTATATTGAGATATTTCGAAAAAGCTATCTCCATCTACGTTATCAAACCCATTCATAATTTTGAAAACCTGGATTAGATCACCCCTTAACCTCCTAGTCTCGAGTGTAGTCAATTTTAACTCTTTAAGCCTATCCTCGTACGACTTTGACCTAAGAGACGGAATCATCTTAGTTGCTCGTCTTTGAACTCTTTCGATTTTGTCTATATCTTTGCGCATATGCGGATTCCAAAATTGGACCGCGTACTCAAATGGGGTCTAACTAATGATTTATAAAGAGGAACTATAATATCGTGCGATTTGTACTCAAAATTTCGAGCTATAAAACCTAACACTTTGTTCGCCTTATTGACCGCCGCTGTACTTTGTTTCGCTACTTTTAAATCACCAGTGACTATAACTCCTAAATCTTTTTCCTGCTCTACGCTTGTTAAATCTTTCCCTGACATACTATACGCAAAATTACCGTTACGCGAACCTATATGCATAATTTTGCACTTATCCACGTTAAATCTCATTTGCCATGTGACTGACCAATCAACGATTTTATTCAGATCTTCCTGAATTTTACCTCTATCTTCGTCATTAATCGCCCTACCACCCAGCTTCGTGTCATCCGCAAACTTTGAAACTGTACTGACTAGGCCGACATCTAAATCGTTAATATATATAAGAAAAAGCAAGGGGCCCAATACAGAACCCTGAGGAACGCCACTCGCTACATTAGCCCAACACGACTCCGCTCCATCAACGACCACCCTCTGTTTCCTGCCTCGCAACCATTCTTCTAGCCACTTTATTACTACACCCCTGATTCCATGAGCCTTAGTTTTTCAATCAGTCTTTTGTGCGGCACGGTGTCAAACGCTTTTTGAAAATCTAAATACACTACATCAACCGCCCGATGTCTATCGTAAACGTCAACCACGCTTTGGAAAAATTCTAAAAGATTAGTTAAGCAAGATTTGTTTCGCCTAAATCCGTGCTGCGTATTTCTAACTAGCTTATGGAATTCTAAGTGTTCGACTATACGATCCCTAATTATTGATTCCAGTAGCTTACCTACAACAGACGTTAAACTGATAGGCCTATAATTTCCCGCCGCACCTTTATCGCCTTTCTTAAAGATAGGTGTTACGTTTGCTAACTTGAAATTATCTGGTACGCACCCCTCAGAAATAGACGCATTAAAAATCTTTGTTAGCGGCACAACAATGCTATCTTTTAATTCTTTTAGTTGTATGGGATATATGGAATCCGGACCCGGTGATTTACGCGTTTTCATTTTATCAATATAGCGCATTACTTCCCCTTCACTAATGACAATATTATCCAAAATATTACCATTATCAAAAGGTATTATGTCTATGACCGTAGGGATATTCGTTACATCTTCTATAGTAAAAACTGACGTAAAAAATTCGTTTAGCAAGGTAGCCATTTCCTTGTTTTCAGAGACTAGATCTCCATTTCCATATATATATATATATATATATATATATATATATATATATATATATATATATATATATATATATTAGGGTGTGACAGTTACCCCAACTTTGTCCTACAATGCTGTTCAAAATTTTGGTGTTGTATATTGACATACAAAATACCCACGTGCAATCTTTTGAAGAATCATGGATATTCGAGTGAGCACCAGCAATTTGAAAAATAGCGATTTTGCTTATACGGCATACGCGCCTATATATGAGATTACACAACCATCATAAGGGATATTAACACAAATCATTTGCCTGTCTTAATTAAAAGCTGTTATCACTAACAAAAAAGTTAATCATTCTTATTCTCTCATGGTACATTAAGGGGTTTTATCATATATTCACAAGGTATTATTTCTCTAGAGCAAGAAACCATGATTTCTGTTCGGAAACAGATGATCGTTTGCGCTGATTAGGAACGCGGAGTCTGTCATTTTCAACTACTTGAAGGACTTCTTGAAAGCGCTCCTCATCCCTGGCAACATTAAGAAAGTCATGGCAAAGTTTTACACCACGCTCTGCAGCCTCATTGACGACCTGAAGCTTGTCCACAGCCCGTTTCATGTTCAGGTAGTCGTCATGATCCGCCCATTCACTGGCTGGACTGTGGAGAAACTGATAGGGCATGCCTAAAGTGGTGAAGAACCGGCTTGAGTCAGGCCCAATTAGGTCCACCAGGGCAGTGCCACTTTCTGGGACAGGGGGAAGATATGGCTTTCCATAGCCCCCATGATTGAGCCCCACTCTCTTAGTAACTTCAGTGCCTTCATGTCAAAGAAGGGCCTTCCTCATCTCCTCTTTTGTCCTTTCTTGTACTTGGGACGAGAACAAAGCCAGTGGGGCCAACTCCTCAGTTAGGTACCAAGTGTGTCTACCGAGTGCCACACGTGCTTTGTCAACTATTGTGGCGTCGTATGGGGCAAATTCAGCCAAGGTTTCGACCAAATTCAAGTCATTCAGTGGCACACTTGCTGGAACGGGGCAAACAATCCACCATGGGACATAAACAGCGACTGTGAACACAGCAAACCGTTCTAACTTGCTGATTTGACTTTTAGTCACAACCTCGGCTTTGGGAAACTGCTCTTTGATCTGGCCTGACAAAAGAACAATCTTGAGGGTATAGAGCAGTTTAGCCATCCACCTTGCTTTGTGAAGTGCGCCGGGGTAGACCATTGTGAAGTTCACTGGCTCGGATCCTTTAGTTACAAGCAGCAGACAAAGCTCTACCAGCTCCTTGTAGTCGCCACGTGTAAATGGTTGGGCTAGAGATTCACGGAAGAAGTCAGCCATCTCCTGCTGGCGCTCCTCAAACACTCCAGGCATTGCGGGGTAGTAGTATTTCTTTTTTTCATTGTACGCCAGTTGAGAGAAATGGTTCTTGAACCTAGAAATGCAATTATTGGGATTATTGTATTTCGTACCAATCTATAATATTGTTTAGGGGTATTAAGATTGATATGATTGATCATTTGCTTGGTGTTAGTATATCTTATAAGTCTAATAAAAGAAATTCCACTAAATTTGTTCATTAGATAATAATATTCCTTGTTATTTTGTAAAGCTTATGACTCACCTCTGGAAAACCATTATGTTTGGACTTGAAGAGCCCTCCACTTTCAAGCAATCCAGCAAACACCTAGGATGACTTCGCCCACATGCCTGCGACAGGCACACCAGAATACGGCACGCTCTAATTCCTTTTGGAGGGAGACGCAAGCAGCTGTTTTTTGTCCTGAAAAAAAAATGTAATTGTAGTTTAAGGCTACCATTTCAGGCACGTGCTTTTTGCAGATTTCTGTTAAATCATTCACTGTATTTTGGTATTAATGTCGTGATAAATTCACGCTGATGTTTGAAATAGGTTTACCTGTATTGGATGAAGTTGTGTCGAAAACCATACCAACGACATTCTGTTCACACTCCCAATCGACCAGAAGTTGTTTGGTTGCTGTTGATATCAAGTCTCCTTGAACCAGGCCAGCTTTTTGAGTCAAATGCGGAAGAGGTGGGACTCCAAGAAGCTTTGTGCCATTGACACCAGACACAAGAATGGGCAGGCGGTCATCAGTGCTTTTGGAATCCAGCGTGTCCATAAGTTTACCATCCCAGTGCACCAGTACTTTGTCTGATGGTTGCCATTCATCCATGATTTTTAAACTTATTTCTGACACGATGGAAGCTCGGTATCGGTGGGCCGTCCTTGCATTTAGACTCAGCTTTGATGTATCTCCACCACATGCAGATACAAGGGAGTACACAATTGCACTCAGCTGGGTCGGCGAGATGTTGTTTCGAACACTGCATGAAACAAGTTCTGCCGACTTCAGAATATCATGGGGCACAAAAATTGAAACCCTCTTTCACTGTTCTCCGATGTTTTCTCTTTGGTTCAGCAGTGCTGGCCTCATCAATGTCATCGTCCTCATCAGAGCTAATAGGTGAATCAATATCAGCCTGTACATTCTCAGCATGATCACATTGCTCTCTCTCTTGTCGATTCTCTTCTCGCATCTGCCTTTTCTGTCGCTTCTGAACCTTTTCTGTGAGTACTTTGTTTACCCCAGAGTAGGTAGCTACTCTGTCACTTAGCATGCTTTTCATAAAGAGTATGTCAGTATCGATGGCATCTTGTTCGGCCTGAGTTTTCCCCTTTTTTGCAGCCGCCATGTCTTTCAACACTGTGTTCTTATAAAATTTCATCGTCAGGCTCAATTCTGATTTAAACTTCATAATTCCAGGATCATCAGCCCGTCTTCTATCCTCATTCTTTTCATAAGCATCATGTAGTCTTTGTCATAGTAAGTTTTAATCACTCGGCCAATATTGTTCCTGCCTGTAATGGTCGGGACATTCGCCTTCTGGTAATGCAAAAGCACATTGTCAATGGTGGCAGATAAAGCCTGGTCCCAATGCATATCCCGAAGGTTTGCTAACAGACATAGTAAGACCTGCTTATTAGTTGGCAGTTTGCAGCCCTTTATTTCCTTTTCTTCTTCTCGGGGTACGGTGCCCAATAACATTCTGACATACTCATCATCTTGCCGTGTATCCATGATTAAATTCTCTATTCACAACATCAAATCACTGTCAAGGGAAAAGAAAAGAGCATCATTAAAATTAAATGCAATAAAATAATACAATAATACGTGGAAAATTTGTGGGTCAGCGTTCCAGACCCGGAAATGAAAATCTGATAAAATGTGCTATTTTCACACTTATTTATGAAGTTCATAAGCTGAAATAGTAGTACTTGCTGGTACGACGGTGCTAGCTCAAACATGCACCGATCTCCAAGAAAATTTACAGGGGTGTTTCCTAGATAAATACACAACACTAAAACTTTGAACATCATTGTAGGACCATTTTTTGATTTTTGGAGGGCAACGGTCACACCCTAATATATATATAGGATGAAAATAACCAAGACACGAAGGAAAAAGGAAACACAGAATGGTGCCCAAGCGCTTTCGTTTAATGACATCCTCAGGAACACTGATATAGATAACAAGTTCGAGACTATATATGGGTCACAAAAAAATAAAATAGGAAAATAAAAATTGTAGGAGGACCATACAAATTTATAAGGAAAAGCTACCATCGTTTCGGAATTCATTAAACTTTGCCTCAAAGACCGTAAATTCACTTTCAATAGCGAATACTAGCAACAGGTTTTTGGGATAGCCATGGGTAATCCCTTGTCGCCCCTCCTCTCCAATATTTATATGGAGTTTTTCGAAATCACTTACATTCCGAGAATCCTGGGGTTGACATCCCATGGTTGCGGTACGTCGATGATATTTTGTGTATCTGGCCCATCAAGCGTGACCTGGATGACTTCCTCCTTCAGTTAAATAATCAAGTCCCCTTCATTAAGTTTACTTTAGAAGTGGAACAAAACAACTCAATCCCGTTTCTGGACGTGCGTGTACATAGGGAAAGCCTAGGTTTTAAGTTTAGTATTTATCGGAAAAAAACAAACAATTTTTCCTACGTACACTTTTACTCCGGACATGACACCCTCATCAAGAGAGCCATATTTTCTTCAATGTTTCTTCGCGTTCTTAGGATCGCCAGTCCGGAATATATGGATGTCGAATTAGAAAAATCAACAGTATTGGAAGTGATGTGTGTTATCCACCTGCTTTTTTTGGAATCTTGTCTTAACAAAGCAAAACGAACTTTCTATCGTGTGAATAATAAACCTTGCACTTTTTCGAAAAATATTTTAGTACTTCCATTTTTCCCAGGCTGTTTAGGCATTGCTAATGTACTTAAACTTTTGAATATTAATGTAGTATTTTCGTATGACAATATTGTGAAAAATATCATAGTAAAAGATAGCCCTACCAATAATTCAGGCATTATCTATAAAATTGGTTGTAAACAATGTGATTCATTTAACATTAGACAGACGAAAAAGGATTTGCACACATGTGTAAAATAGCGTCAATATTCCGTTAGAACGGGACAGTCGCCCAGTGCCCTTTTCGTCCATTTGTCAGAGTTATCCCACTGTATTGATTGGAATAATGCTTCAATTTTGTTTCACTCAAGCAACATTGTTAATAAAAATATCCTTGAGTCTGCCATTAATTATTCAACTTACAAATAATTACAACATTAGCCAGTGTCTTTTCTCGCTTGATCCTGTTGTTTTGAATTCGTTCAGAACGGATTTAGACAAGAGAGGCAAAGTGCTAAAACTCTGGTAGCTTTTCCTCATAAATTTGTATGCTCCTCCTACAATTTTTATTTTTCTATTTTATTTTTTTCTGACCTATATATAGTCTCGAACTTGTTATGTATTTCAGTGTTTCTGAGGATGTCATTAGACGAAAACGCTTGAGCACCATTCTGTTTCCTTTTTCCTTCGTGGTTATTTTCATCATAAATATTATTCACGTGTTATTTTCGTGAAATAATTTTCATATATATATATATATATAATATATATATATATATATATATATATATGTGTGTGTGTGTGGGTGTGTTGTGTGTGTGTGTGTGTGTGTGTGGTGCCTTCGATTTGTTTTCGGACAAATAAATGTTCAAGATCAGCGTATTTGATGAAGGAGAGGTTGCTTTCTGCTCTTATCCTGACCCTGCAATCAGCCATGCCTGCATGGCTGAACTAGGTCTGGGTCTAGGAATTTACTAAGTTGGTTTTTTAATGTTATTAATTGAATATTTTGTAGCTTTCGGTAGAATTTTAAGCAATTGAAGTCCCCACACATTAGAATATTTTGTACTACTGTTATTAGTGAGTTTAGTACATTATGAACTGCATTATAATATAAATTCATTTCCATGTTATTTTCGAACTAGAGAACTACAAACACTACCACAGAACTATAGACTAAAAGAGGCACTAAGATTCACTTTAGGTTAGCACGTTAAAAAAATTATTATTCAATGTACAAAGTGTTATAATGTTTATCATAAAGTTTTAAGTGTTGTTGATGCTTGATAAGATCATGGAAATTGAGGTTACAATTCATGCTAAGGAACAATGATTTGCTGAAAATACTTCAGTACTTGCGCTAATAATTATTACTGTTTTAATCTTTTGAAATAAGTGTCCAAATTTTAAACTACCGCTTTGTTTCCCTAACCTAACCTAATCTAACCTGCCCTACCCAAGCAACACAGTGTTAAATATATTGGAATATAATGTCAGTAAAATATAAGTTATAAAGATGCCCAATGTACACAGACTATGTAATGTACGTTGATAAAACATATTAAAAGGAAAGGAGAGGGGTGATGATGAGTTGTAATAATACCTGATAGATGGCGTTAGCGTATGATGGAATGATCACATGCACTGCCTTATGGGTACCCATAAGGCCGTGTAGAACGAAAAATGGCGGCTGCTCGTTTGTCATCAGAGCAACGTAAAATGATTTTGAAATGGTATTGGAAGTCCGAGAACATTTGTGAGGTGCAAAGATGGTGGAGACGTGAATTTGAAACTACCTCACCAACACGTCTAACCATTTCTAGAATTCGCGATAAGTTTGAAGCAGATGCTACAGTACAAGACGCGATCAAAACGTCCAGGGAGACCTCGCGCATCAACTGGTGAAGACAGTGCTGCTTTTGTGATGCAAACATTCGCGCGATCGTCAAGAAAATCTGTAAGGCAGCGCGCGCGTGAGACTCTTACCAGCAGGGCAAGTGTACACCGGATTCCGAAAGCTGCCAAGTGAAAACTGTACGTGCCATGACTGTTGCATAACATTAGCGAAGACGATCCAGAACTCTGAATTGAATTTTGTCAATGGTTTATAAGCATGTGTGATGAGAATGAACTATTTACTGACTTGATTGTTTGGTCTGATGAGGCGAGCTTTAAACTCAATAGTATAGTAAATCGATATAACAGTGTTTACTGGTCACCAGAGAATCCACACATTCATGAAGAAAAGGTAGCAAACCTACCAGGCTGACAGTGTGGTGTGGGGTGTCTTCCAAGTGGCTTGTAGGACCGTTTTTTTTAAGGAACTGTCGATGGTAGTGCATACCCAAACACACTACGGGAGTCCATTATGCCTATCATTCATCAGCTGTACGCCGAGGAAAAGTTTTACTTCAACAAGTTGGAGCACCCCTACATTACCATTGCAATGTCAGGGCTTACCTCAATGCTCACTTACCTGAAAGATGGATAGGATGAAGAGGAAATGTGGCGTATTCCCCTCACGCCCATCCTCCTGATTTAACCCTACCACACTGTTACCGGTGGGGTACCGTGAAGGATTAAGGCATGAGACTGAAGTAGCTTTCGCTGCTATTCCATACGTTTTTCGCTCTATTGCACGTCGATGTCAACAGTGCCTGGATGCTGATGGGGAACGCTTTGAACATCTGCTTCAGTTAACTAGTTACTCCAACATATTATTTCTCCAGGTACTGAACCTCGCCCCTCGTTGTGTTATTTAATAAATTATTTTGATGTACGTATAAAGTCCGTATGCATTTTTTGAGACACCCTGTACTATATTAAAAAAATACCCATTAAAAACAATTCGAGAATTATGCCGAATTCATATCCAGACTTAAGGGTATGAAGGTACTAATCACACACACACACACACACACACCACACACAATATACCCCGCCCATACATATTCCAACACGTGCCTTCCCTTTTGACAAACTCAAATACCCTCATTCCTTTACGAGAATTTTAAGAACTAAAAAAATCCGAACTTGAACTGATATTTTGACACGATTCAACGTGCCAAAATGTGTCACTGATTCGATCTTTCGGGAAAATGGCTGCTCCCGCGTCTAGTACCTTAAAAGAGCGTCCTCAGACGGCCTTGGAGTAATTACAGTTCATGCATGACGTAGTTAAGAGACAAAGGAAGGGATTTTTTTTATCCTCTGCCAGTTGACATGATTGAATTCAAGCGCCGAGGAAATATTTCCTTTGGAAGGAGTTTCGTTGCAAAGTTTGCCTCAATTTTCTTTCAAGGGTAATTATTATTATGTAAAAGTGGTTATTATAACAGCGAGATAAAAGTTTACTTTATGATTACATAAAAATAATGGTAATTACTTGGAGGAAAAAAAATATATATTCTTTAAGTAATTACCATTATTTGCTATTTAATCACAAAACATATATATATATAATATATATATATATAATATATATATATATATATATATTATATATATATACGGTATATTATATGGGATGAATTTCACAATTAAACACGTGAAATGAATGAATGATGCAAACCCACAGAGAAAAAGAAAAATGATTCCAAGGTCTTTCGTGTATTCAGAACTACACCTCGTCAGGGAATGACATTCCCTGACGAGGTGTACTTCTGATAGAAATAGACGAAAGGCCTTGGAATCATTTTTCTTTTTCCTCGTGGGTTTGCATCATATATATATATATATAATACAGAAATATGCATTTGCGAACCAATGATATGCACAGTCACGGCAAGATGTTTAGAATAACTTACAAACCTCACAAATGTCTGGACTATGTCCATTTTGCATTACAATTTTACATTCAATTTGTTCTAAAGTTATGAAATGGATTCATTAATTCAACATGTTAAGATGTGTAAAAATACACTGTAACTTATTAGAGGGACAGTTTTAACCTCGTTGCAGTGAAATTAAGAAACAAGGGCAAGAGGCTAATTTGTTGAAATGTAGAATTTAGGCATTATTCTGGATTTTTTTAAACATTTTTTAAACGCATACGTACATACATTGTCAAAAAAATCTCATTTCCCAATGAATTGGGGTGAGAAGGCGGAAACAATTCTGACCGAGGCTACTGTTGCCTTTCGTGAGGAGAAAGGAAGGATAGATAGATCCCCAACACAATCCTTCCCTCCCGCATCGAGGGGGAGATGCGGAGATAGTTGCACCTTTCGGCGGGTGGTGTGGTAGCCACATCCCTATGACGCAACTTTTTAAGGAATGTCATAAAATATAAAAAACACGTATTAAACATTAAATTCACTGGTTTTAATAATACAGTAACCGGACAGGCGAACTACACAAATATTTATGCACAGTACGTGATACCGATTATTATTTGTCCCCAACCTAGAGGTCGTCTCGGTCAGAAACAATGAAACTATTAAATAAATTTAATTAATATATATATATATATATATATATATATATATATATATATATATATATATATATATATATATACACACACACACACACACACAAATGAAATTACAAAAATAAAAATGCCAGAACCCAAACCCTATTAATGGCACGGCTAGACCCTGTATAAAGCAACAGTGGGGTATTTAGGATTAAAGCTTCACAAACGTTGGAGCCTTCAGTGAGTTGATTCAACATTTGTTTCGACTCCCCAATTCCGCGTCCTATATATAAAATCAGTATATCCCAAACCATCTCAAAGTAACGCATAGATCTATTGATTAATTATAATACAATCTTAAAATGATGCGAATAACATTACATAAATACAAAAAATGACAACTAATGATAGCTATCCTTTATTTAATTTATAGAACCTTACTTTCATACCAACTACGTATGACCTTATCTATTTGCGGAGAACCAGTTAATCTTGGATTACTTTCCGTGCCCGCGCGTTTTAAACTTCCTCATAAAATATACCAAACTTTAAATGAACTTTTTATTCTTACTGTTATGAACACGTTATGAACCTCAACATCACTATTGTAAAATGCAAAGTAATGTCAACCACCAACTGTATACATCACCCAACCAAAAAACAATTATTATTCCATAAGCAAAAAATAAAAACTCATCTAAAAGATGCAGCCTTACTCTTTATTAATTCCACTACGTTAACTAACTAACCTATAAACAAAACAAACCATTACAAACATTGCTTCCAAAATCATAATTTATTCTTAACATAAGTTAAAACTCCATTAATACACTGTATTCAATATTTTTGCCGAAGTATATACCTCGTTAACCTCGTTTGGGTTCCGTACGTCGGTGTCTCTTTACAGGAAGATCAAGCTGGTGACCCCGCCTCTAGTCCTGTCTTGGTGGAGGAGCGAGTTGCTCTCTTGCTCTGCTCTCCACCGCACATAGCCAGGTACACCCGGCTCATCTGGTACCGTCCTGAGCCATTATGGTGTATCTCTCTTCTTCTTTCCAGGGAGTACAGATTTAGTTTACGTAGTCTTTCCCAGTAGTTGAGTTCTTTGCAGCCATCAATCTTGGCTGTGAAATGTCCCTGCATTTCTTCTAGTTTATTATTTTTCTTCCTTTTTATATGGGGACGTCAAAACTAAGCAGTATTCAAGTTTTGGTATGATCAGTGAAATCATTACATGGGAATCATTACTGTCTTGTCCCTCCTTTTGAACGTTCTTAGTACCTGTCCGGCGACACTTTATGCTTTGTTTATCGCTATCTGATTTTGTGTCTCGAATTTAGCATCATCGGTCATTATTACCCCCAAGTCGACCGCTTTCGTGCTTCTCTGAATTTCCTGTCTATCTGGAGCATAATATGCAGCCTGTTTAATTTTCACATTTCTACCATATCTCAAGAGTTGAAATTTCTCTGCGTTAAATGTCATATTGTTGTCTTCTGACCATGTGTATATTTTGCTCGTGTCCCTCTGCAAGGCCTCCACTTCATTTGCATCGCTGATTTTTCTGCTGATCTTTGTATCGTCCGCAAAGGATGTTACTATACTGTTGCTGTTTACTCTACTGTCTATGTCTGTTAGCATGATAATAAACAGGACTGGGGCCAGCACTGTACCTTGTGGTACTGAGCTGCGTACTTCTGATTCTGATGATGATACACCTTGAATTTTGACGACCTGTAGTCGTTCTCTGAGGAAGTTGTAATCCATTTTCCCACATTGCCTGTTATTCCCATTTGTTTCATTTTATGTGCTATTATACCATGATCGCATTTGTCGAAAGCTTTAGCAAAATCCGTATATATGACACCATAGTTTTCATTGCCTTCAAGTGCATCTAGGATATTGTTATAATGCTCTATAAGTTGTGATAGGCATGATCTTCCTGATCGGAATCCGTGCTGATTTTCGTTGAATCTTTCCAGTGTCTCCAAGAAGTCACAGATTTTCTCTCTGACTATTCTTTCAAATATTTTGGTGAGGTGGGACGTCAATGACACTGGTCTATAGTTCTTTGCTTGTGATCTATCCCCTCCTTTATATATAGGAACAATGTTTGCTCTTTTCAAGATGCTCGGATCTTCTCTCATATCCAGTATAAAGGTGTAGCTATTTCATTTTTACAGTTTTTAATTAATAGTGCGTTCCATTTGTCCGGACCTGCAGCTGAATGTGATTTCATTTGTCTATAGCTCTCGATACATTTTCTGTGGTAAAATCAAAGTCTGTTTATACATTCTCCTTGCAAGTTCTCTTCGAAGAAGGCATCTGTGAAAGGTATCGCTTTGTCACTTTTTGGGGTACTGAAGACTGATTCATGCTGGGCTCTCAGTGTTTCAGATATTTCTTTTAGGTCGTCTGTTAGTTCATTATTTCCTTTCCTTAAGGGCCCGACCGTAGCGCGCGTTCGTGTTTTCCTTTTCGTATAGCTGTAGAAGTATTTTGGATTTTCCTTTATTGCTTCTACCGCCTTTTCTCTTCCCTCTCTGTATGGCCCTTTATCAGTTTGTATTTCCCTATCGATACTCTCCAGTTTTTCTTGTATTACTTTCCTGGCATTGTTGTCTCCCAATTAGCTAACTTCGTCGCTACTCTCTTTCTTTTGCGGAAATTCTTCTCTTTTGCCTCTCTCGCCAGTTCCTTTTTCCTTTCTTTTCAGAGCATATTTTTCCAAGATTCTCAACGTCTTTTCTTCCAAGGTTGTTAGCATTTCCTCAGTTGTTTTATTCTCTAAAACTGCTCTCCACTGTATTCGGGCCATGTGTGATCTGATTTCTTCCCAATTTATGGTCTTGGAGTTTAAGTTAAAAGCCCCAATTTGCTTCTTCCTTCCAGATCAAGGCAGTTATTTTTCCTGGTATTTTCTGTTATCTCCTGTGTCAGCATAAACTCGTTTGTGAGAGCCATCAGCATTTTTGCTTGCTCCTGGTCCTCTCTTGTGCCCCCCTTATTTTGCTGTATAAATATATTTCTACCCACCTTTTTATATTTTATAAATGGGAAATTAAAATCGCCGCAGAGTATTATATTAGGGGATGGAGAGTTTAGGGACTTTATTAGGGTTCTGATATCATCAATGGCATCCGAAAATTTTTCATTTGGAGAGTTTGGAGGTCTATAGATGACTATCAGTACCACGTTTAGTTTCTCTATTTTCACTGCAAAGGTTTCTACGAAGCTGTTGGATTTACTTATTACCGTGTCTGTCATATGCCTCTCATGTATATAAATAGTACAGCCACCTTTACGTTTCGCTGTTCTATCCGCTCTTAGCACAGTAAGTTGAATCCATCGATATGCAATTCTTTCTTATCGATAGTGTTTGCCGTTATCACAGTTTCCTTGGCAATCTTTAAGATGTGTTTCTGTGAGGCATGCGATGTCCGCCCTTGTTTCGTCCATAAAACCTTTCAGGTACGAAACTTTGTTTAGTAAACTGTTCGGTTTTATTCCTTGAATATTTTCCAGGACAATGTGTGTTCTTTGTTTTGCATTGCCCCTTGTGCATTTTAAGTTCGTTCTCGTTTGGTATCTCGTGTTTTGTAGCCTTGTGGTCCTCCGAGATGGATCCGTTCCCGCCTACCTGTTCTGGTAGCTCCTTGCCATGAAGCGGTCAGGCTCGAGGGTTCCCAGCTGTGTCAGCTGCATGTGCTGTCTAAGACTTAACAGCCGTATTGTGTCCGAGATGTTGAAAAAATTTGGTGTGCTGTTTGTGTTTTGTTTGCTATTTGGGTACACATTTTTTTTTCTCACATTCCTCCTGTTGTCATTTGGAACTTGTCCTTTGTCCTTGTCGGGAGATGATGGTAGTAGCATTTTCTCCCGAACTGGCAGGTTCCATATGTCGTGTAGGTCTTGCAAATGTTCGGATGGAAGAATTTACATTTTCCACCAAATTTTCAATGACCATTATTGTAGAAGTAGTTGCACACATGATGGTGTTCGTAAATACATTCTCCTCCCTTATATCTGCAAATTCCTTTCATATAGTATTTACATATAGTTTCTTCCCTATTTTTACTTGGGGCCTTTGTTTTGGGTGGTTTCAGTATGATTTCTTTATTGTCTACTTGTTTTTTCCTATTGCTGCTAATGCCCTTTGTTTGAAATCTTTGGATTTGGTTTGTGCCTCTATTTCCCCTGTTGGTGCTTCTTTTATTTCTATTATTTCTGCTTCCCGTTTACTCGCTTTTTCTGTTTTTGTTTTCCTGTTCGTTTTTCGCAGTTTTCTCTCGTACTATCTTCGTTCCTTCTATTTTTTTCTCTGTTCGCTATTCATAAACTCTTCTTTTGCCTTTCCCTCATAGTCTCGTTCTGCTTTAAAAACCGTAAACGAGTTTGTTTCGCTTATGCAGCTTTTGCAGAACTTGATTCCGTTCAATTGTTTAGCGCCTGTTATAAGAGAGATTTCTTCGTCCTCCATCTCAGGCATTAAAATTCGACTAAGGTCTAGCAAAGATCGCAGCTGATTGTCTTGGATTCGTCTGTTTCGTTTTTACAGTATCCACAGGGTTGTATGAATTGATTTGCCATTGCCATGTTTCTAATGGTATGTAACTGATTGTGCACGAAATATTAACTCAAAATGGTAATTTATTAAGTGAGGTATTTGATTTGACTTTAGAAATGAGGGAGGAAAAGTTTTTCCGTTATTCCGTTGGGTGGGGGATGGGAGATGTGGCACGCTGTAGAGTCTCACTGATTGGTGCCCTGGAGTGTACCGCGGGGGGATAACTGAGGGATGTTGCCTTTCGATGGGCAGTTCGATTTCCTCAGAGAGAAACCACTCAGAAAAAACGTTGTAGAGATTAAGTTGCTTTAATTTGATTTGCTTTATTTCAACATACGCCGCTATTTCACCACTTAAATAGGCATACGACTGTGTTCACTGAATATTCACTCAAAAATTGGCATTACTTAAAAAGGATTAACTGCAGGATTTTTATTGTAATATCACTTTTACTCGGACTTCAAACGAAACACGCGTAACCGTCACACTGGCATATATATATATATATATATATATATATATATATATATATATTATATATATATCCAAACAACGCTAGAAAATAGGAAAGGCAGAATGTGTAGTGTTCCCAAATTAAAGGCCCGACAAAGGACCTCTTCAACACTGAAAGGAAATGGGTTGGTTATCAGGGGGGCCAAGACTTTTTAACCAGCTTCCAAAGGACCTTAGAAACGTGACAGGGGTCAAAGTTGAAGTCTTCAAGAGAAGACTAGATGCCTGGCTCAGGACAGCACCAAATGAGCCGGGTATAGCTGGCTATGTGAGGTGGAGAGCGCAAGAAAGCAACTCGCTCTTCCACCAAGCCAGGTATATATTTTCAAAATGTCAATATATCTGAATCAAATACTCTCTCTTTAGTTATTGCAGTTTAAAGAAATGTCAAAATTTCCGTGAATAATCAACTTTCTCTTGATACTGCAACCATTTTAATGTTACTTTTGCTGGCTTAGGTCGAGAAATAGCTGTAAATTCATAATTTTTATTTCAATTAGCGGTAAGCGAGATCGAAAAGAATTTTCAAGGATGGAGAGTTCAAGTCATAAACAAGATCGAGCAGGCCACAAATAACAACTCAACGCACTGATAATGCGATCAGAAGGAAGTTAAAGCTCAACTTCTTCATCACCAGTGACCAGATGCAAAAGGAACTCCTTAATCCAGTCAGTAGAACCAATCGACGGAGGATCCAAAATGTTCAGAATCTGAATAATTTAGTTTCAAGAAGGCAGTCGAAAAACAACACTTCTATAAATGAGAACCAGAAGAAGATTTTTCCTTCTGCCAAAAAACGTGCTGACAACCGTTGAACAATGAGCCAAGGTTTTCTTCGAGGACAAAAGTCACATTATGCGATTTAGGTAGGATCATCCGTGCGTCAGACGTCCACCCATCGACGACATCATTCCAAATACTGTACTGGCACCATGAGATACTCTAAAAAGTTCATGGTTTGGGGGATGCTTACTGCTTAGCTCTCAGGGCACAAGGGACTCTCGTTTTGCCCAAAAGATACGACTGTGAATTTCCGCTTCTATATTTAAACATCCTCGGACATGTTCTGGGAACAATGCAGGAGGGCGGGGATAGCGCACTTTTCCACACAGCTAAAACTGTGACAGAATGGTCTATGAAAAAACACATTTCAACTTTGGAATGACCTGGTAACTCTTGACTTCATTTCACCTGAGAACTGAAAAGAAGCCGGGATCTCAAGAATATATCTGTTCTGCTATAAAACCAGCTTCATAGTCCGAAATGGCTCTGGAATTGTGTCAAAAACTTATCGTGTCCATGACCAGCAGGATCAAAGCAATACTACTCGTAAATAAAAATCTAATTCTTTTAAAATTTGATTCCAAACTTTTGGCCAAGATTGTACACCTGTAATCGTATAACCAAAAATAAAAATAGAAAACACACACACACACACACACACACACACACACACACACACACACACACTCTTACATACATACGAATGTTTTTCTTTGTAGTATAACTATTTCGGTAATTTTACTAAGTGGCTTCATGCTTCTGAATTTTGTCTTTTGGCTTTTCACCCCCGAATATCTGAGGATGAAAGACAAGGAAGAACAATTTGAACGCCTTTAATCATGATAATAATTAAACTTGTTGTACAATAACTAAATTGGACCTTTTTGTAGGAATCTTATGCACACTAATGAATCTTTGAATAATGTGTCTAGGTATAATTTATATACAAAATATCCTATACAGATCACATTTTATTTATATATTATATATATATAATATATATATATATATATATATATATATATATAATATATAGAGAGAGAGAGAGAGAGAGAGAGAGAGAGAGAGAGAGTTAAGAATTACTGTATTTGTGTAACTGTTTAATTTTGATTGTTGAATATGAGGTCCGTTCGAAGTAATGAACTATTTTTATGAAAATATACAGGAATTATTATTATTATTATTATTATTATTATTTTTATTCGTTTTTTTTTTTATTTTTTTTTTTTATTTTTTTTAGCTAAGATTCCCTTTAAAAATGACTGAGACCGAAAACGGGAAATGGATGCACCTCCATATATAATTTTGGTCAGTGCTGTCATTACTATTATTATGAGTTGAATTGTTCGCGGATCATTTTTATTATCACGATGGAAATATTTTAACATTTTTACCACTGGACAACTTGAAGGTTATTTCGATAATTTATAAAAGGAAGACAAATTATCCACTTTCTTCTTTAAAAAAGAAAGTGAATTTGTAATACATTATTATTAATATTATTATTATTATTATTATTATTATTTATAAAATGGAATAAAATAGTGAAATAAAATGTAAAATTATGTAAAAGTTAATTAATTAAAGTTAATTAATTATGTAAAAGTGAATATCGTCACTAATGGATATAATTGTTTTAAGTTACAACTAATTATAAGATAATTTATGTGAGCCATGCGATAAAAATGCATGGAATCTACAACACCACATTTTTTATTATTATTATTACGCGCCTCGGTAGTGTAGTGGTTAGCGTCGCTGACTACGAATCCATCGGCCCCGGGTTCAAGACCCGACGGCAGTCGGCGCGCAGCAAAATCCAGCTATTCATCCTTTCATACAATAAAGAAAGTGGTTGGTAGATAAATGGGTGGCCTACTGGTTAAGACGCTGGGCTGCTGGTGGGGCGTGGTTCGGATTCCACGTTAAATTGTAGGTCTAAGGCGGAGTGAAAAGCTTGACCTTCGTCAGAATGAACAATTCGGGCGGAAGCTAACCAATATTATTATTATATTTTTATTCGAGTTTACTCGAATGAAGATATTAACAAGCTAAAAAAGACTTTGTAGCCCTTCGAAAAAGTTGAGCAATTACAGAATACTTATTTTGAGAGTTCTGTAGAAAATCGTCTGTAGTCCAAAAATTCCATGGTCCAGACCGCTCCGTAAAATCAGCTTAGAATTTACAGGACTGCCTCAACCCCCTCCGAATATTAAACCCACGTCGGGTGGGAATGGTGAAGTAAGTCTAACGGAATGATATTATCTAGCTAGTCCCAAAACAGGAATTGGTGTAAATCGAACTGGAAGTAAATCGAATAATACTGTAGTCAGTGATGCAGGACTCGAGACCGGTCTCGAGAACTTTTTTTCTGGTCTCAGTCTCGGGTGTTTAGGTCTCGGTCTGGGCCATGGTGGTCTCGACTACATCACTACTGCGTATGTTGATGTTTCCCAAGTGCAACGAACACTTATCTCGTTTTAAGTAGGCAGTTAACTGCTGAAAAATGTCACAAACTATGAATTTGTGAGTAAATTATGAGTAAATTTTGCAATTGTCACTTGATAACCTCTTTAGAATCTTTATTCCTGAATGTGAAATACAGAGTTTAGGAATTAGGCATTACAACTCTTGAATAAATGCAAAAACTGCACATGGTCTCGGTCTCGGTTTTGGTCTCGGTCTCGAAACTGGTCTCGAGACCTTTTATTCTGGCCTCTCTCTCTCTCTCTCTCTCTCTCTCTCTCTCTCTCTCTCTCTCTCTCTCTCCTCTATATATATATATATATATATATATATATATATATACGAGGGCCACTCAATATATTTTGCCCCACCTTTTTTTTTTCTTTCAAAGTTTCCTTGTAAGATCCAGAAATTTGTACACAAGTAGTTACATACCTTTTTAACAAGTTTTTATTTTTCCACATAGTCTCCATCCTTTTCTGCGGCTTTTCTCCCCCTCGAAACAAGGGCCTTTATTCTTTGCTGGCAAAAGTCTGCTGGGTTCCGCTGGAGCCACCTCTTAACTCCTCAACAACCTCATCGTCACTCTGAAACTTTCTTCCACGAACAGCATCCTTCATTGGCCCAAACAAATGGAAGTCTGAAGGTGCCAGATCCGGGCTGTATGAAGGGTGGGGTAACACAGTCAAGCGCATTTTTGTGATGACCTCTCTTGTTTGCAAACTGTTGTGTGGTCTTGCGTTATCGCGCAAAAGAAGGGCGTCTTCCAGTTTTCTCTCCGGTCGAACTCGCTTTATACGTCTCTGGAGTCTCTGTAGGGTAGCAATGTATGCCTCTGAGTTGATTGTTTGTCCTTTCTTCATAATGTCCACCAGAATCACCCCTATGAAAAAACTATAGGGGGCTATGGGTTGATTGCCTGATACCCTCATCCGTTGGAAATTTCCAGCACATTACAGTGGAAAGTTAACGACAAAAGCCCTACGTTTTTTCGTTAGAGAGTTATGTATGTGTAGGTCTTCAAAGGACCTTTTTATGTTTAATTGTTTTCGGTATTTGCGCTGCCTAATGGTAAAGAAAGGAATTGTCTTACCTTATTATTTCGTTGGGCCTCGCTTCTGTTTCGATGTAGGGCGCGACGATGTTTTTCGATGTAGGGCCGCGGTACGATGGAGTTACACAACGAGTTGCTTTGATGTAATTAATATAAGCAGTCACTACACTTAAATACCTGAAGGAATAGGCCTATCCTTTTTATAGTTATTAGGTTTTATATTATGAGGATTTCACTCAGAACTTATAGGAAGATAAAGTATATCTTCCTTGCTTAAAGCATCGCTGTAACATAAGCAAGCTCCGAGCGAGCCGCTCATATAATCGTTAGGAATCTGCTGATTCTTCAAAGTTCGTTGACTCTTCTCTTGATGTCATTTTCATGAGTCAGCAGTGGAAAATTTTAAACACGAAATAATAATATTTTCTTGTGGTTGAGTGGGCCCAATGCCTCCATATTGGGTTCTATATATGTATGGCAATTATTTTCATTCCCAATAGGCCATGTCGCCAATCCCGAGGCAATTTTGAAGTTATTTAATTCAATAAATTAATAATTTGTATTTAATTATGAAATAAAGGTATCACATACGATACCATATTGTAAGCGTGTATAGTTTTTCCATAAACCCCTTTCATGTCCCAGAAGATGGTGGCCATAACCTTTCCTGCAGAGGGAGCCATTTTGAACTTTTTCTTGCGTGGGAGTCTGCGTGATGCCACTCCATGGATTGGCGTTTTGTTTCAGGTTCAAAGTGGTGTACCTAAGTCTCATCCCCAGTCACAATTCGTGAAAGGAAGTCATCCCCCTTCTGTCTCGTATCAAACCAACGACTCTGAAGCAATTTCTTTTCTTTGGGCTTTGTGATCTTCAGTCAGTTGGCGAGGAACAAACTGTGAACACACTTTTGAGTATCCCAGTTGCTGATTATCGTATTCACACTTCCTTCACTAATTCCTAGCTCCAGTGATAGTTCCTTGTATGTGACGCGCCGATTTGATCGAATGATGCTGTTAGCACGTTGCACAGTGTGAGATGTCACAGCCGATGCCGGGGGACCGCTACGTGGCTCATCATCGAGGCTGGCTCTCCCTCTCTCCGATGATCTCACACGTTTAGACCAGCGTCCAACTGTGCTTCGATGAACAACAGCATCTCCGTAAACGTTTTGTAGACGTTTGTGAATATTTCCAAGTGTTTCCTTCCCTGCAGTTAAGAACTCTGTAACAGCTCTGTTTACGACACACATCACTGTCAGACGCCATTTTCGAAACTGCGTTAACCATCGGTTTTATACAAGGGCGTTTAAAAGCGATTTTATGTACAAAGAGGGGAGGTTCAAACTGGAAAAAATCCGGTTATGTGAAGCGCAGAAAGTTCAAACTTGCGGCCCAAAAGACATTTCAGCCCCATGGCCTATTATTTAGCTAAGAAAAAAGGGTGAGGCAAAATATATTGAGTGCCCCTAGTGTATATATATATATATATATATATATATATATATATATATATATATATATATCGGGAGGTCCAAAAGTCCCTATCTATTTTGTTGAAAAAAATAGCATTTTAGGGTAAAAGTTGTAACATAATTAGGTCTATATTTATTTATCAAGCTTAAGTCTAAGATTCTAAGAGTCAACGTGAGCACCATCAGTGTCTCTGCAAATCTCAAATCTGTCCACTGCATTGCGGAACACATTCTCAAGCATTTCTGGGGCTATTTTAGCGACTGCCACGACAATTCGGGTTCGCAGATCCTGCAGGTCTGTAACTCTTGTTTTGTAAACCTCAGATTTTATAAAACCCCAATGGTGTTAAAACCGGGGATTGTGCTGCCCAGGGCCTGGTTCCACCACGTCCAATCCAGCGATTTGGCAAGAGCTCATCAAGGTATGCTCGAACGATGTTTGCATATTGACATGGAGCTCCATCTTGTTGAAAGACAACAGTGTCGAGAATGCCATCTGAACGAAACTAGGGTTCAAGAAACTGTTGAAGTATGTCAAGATAAATTGGCTCTGTTAGGTATAACCAAGTTATGCAATATGGCTACAGCCGCCAAAGCCCACCAGTGACAGCCTAATTTTCAAATGCAAATTTTGGATCACCTGAAGATCAGGACCCCCAGCCTTCTTTAGTTAGCTTTATAAGGCTAACTAACGAAAATATCACGAGCTAACCTAACCAATCGTTAGGTCAACTGTACGCCCTTGACGATTGGTTAGGTTAGGTCGTGATATTTTCGTTAGTTAGCCTTATAAAGCTAACTAAAGAAGGCTGGGGGGCCCTGACCTTCAGGTGATCCCAAATTTTTAATAAAATATGGATGGAAACAAGTCAGATGTTAAATTATTCAAGAAGTAGAAGTTTAAACTTAGCAAAAATTAACAAAATTTTAGTTAACACTTTAAGGTTGCTTTTAAAATTTGAATTATGCAACGCACATAGAATTTATTCACACCCCTAAAAAATTCTTCATGAAATTCATGAAATAAGCAAAAACTATCGCAAAAGTGGGCGGAGCTTCTTTTCTTTTATATATATTACGGGAATCTGTGTAACTAGGCCACTAGGGATTTCATGAAATCCCTAAAATGTTCAGGGATTTCACTTAAGATTAAGTCGTAATGTTTTCGTTAAACCTACAGGAAAATTATTGAATGCCCAGTTAACTGAATGCCCGGTTAGGTCAACTGTACACCCTTGACGATTGGTTAGGTTAAGTCGTGATATTTTCGTTAAAACTAACGAAAATATCACGAATTAACCTTACACGAAATCCTTGAATATTTTAGGGATTTTACGAAATCCCTAGTTACGCAGATTCCCTGTAACATACATATTAAACATTTGGTATTTCGAATAGATAAGGACCAGAATCACGGACATACGTGAACCAAACCTTGTCTGAATACCAAAATGTATACAGAAGGGTGACAAAAGTAAATAGACACGACGATGATTGTCCTCAAGAACAAATAGCAAAGCTCGTCAGTGGAAGGTCAGGAAGTGCGTCACCTTTACGTAAAGTAAAGGGAAAGCAACACGATTATAAATATATTGACTCAATAAATCTGTTATCATTTATTGACTTTTATCATCAAATCAAAAAATTTGGAAAAAACCGAAGGTGTCTATTTACTTTTGCCAACCCTCTGTATAACCTATAGTGAGCATAGAGCAGTGGTCGGCGAACAGGGGTAAATTTAAAAATTTTGGGGGTAATGCGTGCGGTATGAGAGACACCATATGCAACAATTTTAAGAGCAATTGGCTTGTTTTTGTTTACTTTGAAGTCTGGGGCTCATTTCATTTTACTCAAATAGATTTTTGGGTAATACCCAAAAAAGTTCCCCGACCCATGGCATAGAGGAATTCAAAACAAATTTTTGGAAGATTGATGTCAAGTGTGTAATTATAACTTTTGTATTTTTAATTGTATATTAGTTAAAATTTTGTAACAATATAAAATAGTATACAATAAACATACTATTACACCATTATTATTCTTATGTATTGATTATTTATTATCAGATTTAATAAGTTGTTGATTAATTATGCACGTTGATAATATAGTTGAGTTAAATAGGGGGAAAAGATGTACAACAGTATTTGTACAACCCTGATGCTAGATGGCGTTAGGAACATAATGAAATTTGTGAATTCAAAACCATTATAAAAAAAAATTAATGGGAAATGGGCGGAGTTTCATTTCACGTTTTATGTTGAGTATATATAATATATATATATATATAATATATATATATATATATACTCTGTGTGTGTGTGTGTGTGTGTGTGTGTCTTTTCATGCAAGGCATTTTCTCACTTCCAAGAGAGATGTGAAGGTAATTTGAGGAAGTAACCCCTTTTCCGAGAATGTAAAATGAGGTGATCCTTTCTTAAGAAAGTTTGTTTCGCTTCAGACGAGGCATATAACGTGACAACACACTTTCATAATGTTTGTGGGGGAAGCGCGAGCAGGAGTGTCATTACGCGTGACCAAATACCATAAAGTGACGTCAAACCCGCCTATATAGTGCCATCAGAAAGGTTTCAATTCTTTTAGGTGGCTTTGATCTGAAACGTGATTAAAATTCATAATTTTAGACCGAAATGATTTTTCGAAGCGTTTCGCGTCAAAACAAAACAATGTCAACTCTCAGTCTTTAATTAATCAAAGTATTTTGTTTCGTCATCTGATGGAAATTCATCCAAACTGATAATTGTCTCTCAACTGTCTCAGAACGTTATAATAGAAATAAAACCTTGAATTTTAACCTTTTCACTTCTTAATTTGTCAAAATTTCGGCTATGAGATTGCTACCTTTTTTTTAACTGAAAAATACATTTATATAAACATGAACATACACTATGGAGAAAAATAGAGTTATGCCACCGGATTCCGATATAAAATGTACGTGTGTGTGTGTTTGTGTGTGTGTGTGTGAGGAGAGAGAGAGAGAGAGAAGAAGAGATAACATTATATTGAAAGATAAGGAATAAACATCAGTAATTCGAAAAAGCAAATTATATACTTTTGACAGGACTAATAATTTAATAGGCGAGAAAGCTCCATTGTAATATACTCTTAGTTTAGAAATCCATTGTGATTCTACTCGCTGCACTTCTTCGGCTGATTGACTGCACCACCCTGCAGCACTAAAACTCGAATATTTGCACCTTCCCTACCTTCGAGCGTATGATTAGGTTTCCTATGTAGGTTCGAGAGCGCGTCTGCCATTGTACATAGATACGGAACATGATTTCGCATTACTGAAGGCGGATGAAGACGGAGCGTCTTTTAAACCACAAACATCTTTTGAGGAATTACATTATCAGGAAACGGATTCATACCGGTTTGGAGCGTTTTTCAGAAAACGGTAGAATTTGCAAAGTTTGCAACTTTCAGGTTTGCTTAAATAAACACATGGATGGGAAGCGACCGTATAATAAAAGAAGATCTTTGTTGCATGAACAGTTATTAAGGAAGATACGTATTTGATTACTTTAGGGGATATTGAATGTTAGGGGATTTGAACTTTAGCTGAATGCGATTTTATTTGTAATTTTATTTTAGGGGTTTCATGATATTTGTCAAAGAAAAATGTAAATATTTGGAATAGGTTCGTTAAATGAGGTAATATACTGCAATGTGTGTTTTAGGCCCATATATGCAAGAAAAAATACCTCTAAAATGCTTAAAAGTCAGGAGTTTCCGGGGGCTCTACTCCTGCTGGGCGTCTAGGTGGTCCACAGACTCCCGTCCAGCAAACCGATCACTTTCAGATTCTGGATTTGCCCCTGCTTATTGATAGATCTGATCTGAACTGGTGCTGATTTCTCCGAGAAACTGATACAATGAGAAACGGACAATGAGCCTTTCAGAACATGTGATCTTGTCTTGTTAATCTTGTCTTTCAATTGACTTTGTCTTAATCAGAAGTGCGTCCGTAGAGTGATTTGTTAAAGTTGATGGGGTTGAGTAGTATAGCCGAAAAAGGGGAGAGTGCAAGAATGTTGCAGGTTATTATGTAATGTTGCAAAGGGGGGTGGGGGTTGTTGCAAAGGGGGGGGGGGTTGCAAAAAAATAAAAAAATAAAAAAAAAGGAAAAAAGAAGAAAAAAGAAAGAAAAAAATTCCCCAAAGGGGGGATGCTGCAGGTGCAACAAGGGGGGTCATGAAACTTGGAGGCGGCGTTATCCCCCAAGAGAAAGGAGAGAGAGGAGGAGAGAAAGGAGGAGAGGTGTTCACCTGGCAGGATCCAAGTGCACACTAAGACTTCAGCCGAGTTGGCGTTGTTTTATAGGCTCCTAATCAGCCAGAATCAGCCAGTTGGCTGAATCAGCCAGTTGGCTGAGCCAAGGTGAGAGAGACGCCTGAAGGAGAGAGAGAGACAACTGAAGGAGAGAGAGACCTGAAGAAGAGAGAGACGCCTGTAGGAGGGAGAGACGCCTGAAGGAGAGAGGAGAGGTACACATGCAGGAGGTACACATGCAGGAGGTACACACACATACGCACACATGCAGGAGGTA
>JAJOZX010000793.1:682500-805000 GCA_023014485.1 Bathynomus jamesi
GCGGGAAACTGAGTAAATGGAAATATTATTTTCTCGAAAACTATGGGTGATAGAAAACTTCTGAAGCCATATTTGGAATCAATATCAAAAGTTCTATACGAATCACCAAATAATTTTCAAAGGAGAATAAGAGCATTAATTCTATTAGTGAAAATATAAAGATGCAATTACTCGTCCGTACCCGTTATAGCGGAATGGTACACGTCATAGCTCCACCCAGCTAGATCGGCAGCCAATCACGACGAACATCTGGTCTTTTGGGGCGGAGCTTGACGATTGTGCATATAAAAGGGGATATTTTTCAGTTGGGAGTAACAGTAGCTATTTTCGCGTCAGTGAATAATCATTCCCTCCGCCATGGACCTGTACGTCTCCCCAGACTTGTATGGAGAGAGTGATACTGCAGCATTAACTGCACTTAGTCTTTTTAGAGCGATTGATCGTGACGACTTATTTTCAACGCAAACCGTAGAAGATATTTGCAGTGAAGCTCCTTACAATCCGACGCAAGGGACTACCATAGAAATGTAAGTGTCCATAATTCGATTTTATATATATATATATATATATGGAGAGTTGTAGTGTCTCGTCAAATAGATACTAGTCAAAAATGTTAATCAATGTTATTTCCCCATTATGCTAAAATCGAAATTGGTAATCGAACCAAAGATATCTTCACATAATGGGGATCTGTCTGTATACTCTGTATATGTTTTAAAAGCATTATTCCTTTAAGGTCCGATGAGGATTTGACACGAGTTATACAATCTTTTGAAGAATCTCGGAATAGGGAGGGTATACTGATCAGTCAACAATGTCACACCGAAATAATGTAAGTGTTTTTCGATCTTTTTGGGGTAAGAAGACAATATATTTTCATAAATTTATTAAATGAAAGAAATCAGTACAATAAACGAATATACCGTTACAAATATACGAGCAAAAAACATTATAATATACAACGAGTACGTACAATTGGAAAACGGTTTTTTATCTGTCTGCATACCATTTCATCGTTTCGGCGAGTGTGACACGGGTCAAATAAATTTAAAAAATTTATAAATTCTTTATCATTTGACATATGCATGAGAAATGAGACGCAGTACATTCCGCAAACATTAGTAAAATATCCTTGCATGCGAAATGGGGTCCACACAACTTCGGGAATATGTAACTGAGCGAGAAATTTTACAATAATAGGGTCACTCCAGGGTTGAGTACCGAGTGAATCAAAATAGTACAGGCGCTGTCTATTTTTAAAATAGACAGCTACCCAGTGAATCAAAATAGTACAGGCGCTGTCTATTTTTAAAATAGACAGCGATCCAGTGAATCCCTTCATTACCGATGATGTCTGTGTTCGACTACCGCATTCTCGCGTACTTGGCAAACTCAATGTTTCGCAAACACGCCGATAAATTTGGAACGTGTGACTCGCTCCATTACTTTCTGAAGTGTATTAGCATCCATTTTAAAAGTCAGTGATAACGCTTCTAAATCTATCTACTTCTATTAGGGCTTGCGATTCGAGATATACTAGTACACTAATAGGAGCGTCTATAGGCTTGGCGAATTCCAGCCGCACTGAGATGTTTCCGCTCTGCTGTGGTGTTAAATGGGTATTTACGCTAGCAGATAAGTCAGGTGTAATGTCAAACGGGTAAAGGTTAAATTGATCAATGAATTCTTCCTGCGTTACCCCATTACCAAGCTCATCACAATCACCTGCAATATGGGTCAGATTACTATAGGCTCTGGAACAAAGCGGTAACACAGCGTCTGATGAATAGTCCGTACCCATTGTTCCACCCAAAGCAGTGCCATTAACGTATAGAGTTATATTTTTAAGTCCGAAATTCTCGAATTTAAAGGCACTCTTTTTATATTTTCCATTCACCGAAGCGTGGTCCTGCATGCCGATTAATATCCTTTTAGGAAGATTTCCCAGGGCAATGTTTTCTATCTGCTTCGATGCCAACCCTGCAGGAACCGTATATAGTTTGATCTGCACTCTGTTAATAGGATATTCACTGTAGCGTTTAGTAAATTTTTCTCAATTTCTAGTTGTTTTGGTGAACTTAATTTCACTCGCCGTACGCGGAGGTATGTGTCCATAATGTGAACCACAACGGACTTTGCACCCTCTTCTTGATTCACATCCAGATTTAAGCAGATCTCAGGACTCGTGCGGGTGAGCTTTATTTTCATATCCACCCCGTTCACAAGCAACTTCTCCTGGAAAGTGAAATCTGTGTGCAACCGTCCAAAACACTCGTATATTTTCTTTTTAGAATTTTTAAATTTGTCCTTTATACTATTTTCATCTTTAGTTTGATAATATCCCTCCGCACTTAAAAAGGTAGCCTTCGCTTCTTTGGAAAAGTTGAGGACATTTTCCAAATAGGCTCGTAGATGATAGTACCCCGTGCCTGCCGATATGTTGGTCTGATTTAAATATACGTCACACTGGTTGAATATGGCGTGCAGAAAGTTTGTTTCAGGGTATACAGCATATTTGTCATCGCAGACCGTTCCATCAGAATGGGCTATACGTAGCTTAGCGTACATGTGCACACAGCTTGGATCAAAAAAGTAAGGACCTGAGCTGGGTATCACGAATTCTATAGGTGCACTCGGGGAACTAATTGTGTTTAAAGGGTTAATTGTAATAAAGTCACTGTGCTCAATAGAAACTTGGGTTGGCGGGAGCTCAAAAAAGGACAGCTCCGATTTACAGCATTGTGAACTACATGGGTGGATGAAGCGTGCCATGGCGAAATAGTGACTCCTCTCTCGACAAGTGGTAAACAAACTATGATTCATGAGATCAATATCCTTAGCTTATATCAGTCAAAAAAGTGGTCAACCATAGGTTTCATTCGCTTACAGCATTTCTTTTTTGATAGCCTTTTACGTTTAATACCACGTGACCCCTTCTTCTTCCGGGAGCTCTCTTCTTCTTCCCGCCACCACGCATTTTTCTCTTTGCATCTTTGATGATTTCGTTCCGTGTACGCTTTAAATGTTTTTTTAGAGCTTCTTTAGGTTTAGCCCCGGCCAATATGTCTTCTGCAGTGTTAAGGCGTGATTGTAGCGCTTTCCTTCCAAGGTATCTGGCACCCCTCTTCAGCAAAGGAACAGCCGTACGTAGTATGGATGAAAAAATGGATCCAAGTCCACTACCGCGCTGGTATCGCATCCCTCGATAGACGGTGAAAGGCTTTCTATCCATTATAACTCAGTGCGTCGAAAGTGTAGCTTCACTGTTAAGCTCCCGTTACTGAATGGGAAGTTTTCGCCCTCAATCGTTCTTATATATATTGTGATATTGGTTATTAAATTAGTTGCGACATTCACATAATGGGGTCTGTCATATGTAATACTCAAACTCCTTCCTCTATGGTTGGGGATGTGAGCAATGCGCAGCAGGCGTGCCTGGGTATCTCCAACAAACTGGTGCTCCACTATATTACTGTAAATATAGCACATGTCTGGGGACCTTTCAGCCAATTTCTCCATCTTCAATTGATACATTAATCTGGACAAGTTATACCGTGTCTCGTGAAATGTGTCTCTTTGGAAGGCTGCGCTATATCGGCCGTTGGTTAGAATTTTGAACTTTCTATGTTCTTTAAGACGTCTGTTAGTCTTTGATTTTAGGATTAGTGTATGTGCAGGGTTGTTTACGATTTCATATACTAAATCATTCGTAAGGTTTGAGTTTCTTAAACTTACGTTTAAGCCTCTCACAACATCCTCGGCCGAACCATATTGACCCGGCCCTAGTCTTACTTCTGTACTGTAATACCGTGCAATCTTAGTCCGAGCGATGCGCATAGTTTCATCCATAGCTACCCCAGCTTTTTCACACTCGTCAATGTCTCTAAGAATCGTAAAAACGGTTTCTTTATGTTCAATATTTAAAAAGACGGTGTCCAGCTGAATTTCGCATATCCCCACCTCATACGAATCACGACATAATTCAATGTGCCCATGGAGTTCTGTTACAAAGTTGGCTAGTGTGTTGTTAGGGTGTACAGACAGGGATGAGGAGGACGGGAGTGTGACGTAGAAATGGTTAGGAGCCATGTTGCATACTATTTAAGCTTCATTATTGCATCAGCTTTTATATAGGTGTTGAAGCTTTCTGGGTACCCTAGCCATTTCACCAGGTACATTTTTCTCCTTCCTGAACCTTTGCTTCCTAAAATTTTCTCAATTTTAAACACATTTTTTTCTAAATTAAACGCAACTTTCTGCAATTCCTCGCGGTAAAAGCCTCCTGAGATTTCTTGCCCATTCAAATCTTCAATGTAATACATCATTATCTCACCTTTAGGTCTCACAGCCCTAACTTTAAAAATCTCGCGTGTCCATCCTTGCTCAAAACCCTTTGCGAATTTATTCCCCGAACGCGACAGCCTTACATAATCATTGATTTTGAAGCGCGCAGAGTGTGGTGGTGGTGGTGGTGATCCTTCTTCTCGGGAGCGTACCTCTTTCTAAAACTTCGTTAGGTGTTGCCCCAATCGTGCGATGGTGTGAGCGGTTGTAGGATGATGCCAATGATTCCAGAATGTCTAGAAATCTGTATGTGTTTTTATGTGTAAAATAACGGTGCATGCGTTCCTTTATGGTGCGCTGAACTCTTTCAGCTAAAGAAGCCTTATGTATAGAATTGGTTGTGTAATAGCTGATATTAAACAAAAATAGCCAGGAACCCTGTTTTCTTTTAACATTAACGTTTTGGTGGCTTTAGCAACTGTTTCAGGTGATTTATTTTTCAGAGGAACTAGCCACAGATATCTAGAGAATACGTCTATTATGAATAGAATGTAGCGGTAACCATCGTTATACACAGAATATCTTTGCATGTCTGTTAAATCTGCTTGCCAAATAGAATCAATCGAGGAAGCCGTTGTCTTGGCTGTTTTAAACCTTTTTCTCACAGGCTTATGAAGCGTATAAGCGTCCTGCTCCCTCAAAAATCTTTCAACATCTTTTTTTCCTACTCCGTAAACACTTCTGTACAGTCTATCTACGCCGCCGTAAGAGGATGGGGTAGAAATGTCATAATAGCGTTTAGTTAATACGTTAGCCATTTGCGTATTTTAGAGGCACGTGGGTAGGGTTGGTTTAACCTCTTCTTGCTCCTCTTCAAAGGTGTTACCGCCGGGGGTGACGGCGCCTTCAATTGTGTCACAGGCGTTGCATGTTCCAAGTCTTTTAACCTGTTCAGATTTCCTATCAACGTTTTAGGGACATTTATTTGTTGTAGTCTTGCTTTAATATGCTTCCATCCTGATGGTGATGGCCTATCCCACTTTCTCACCAGATCATGGACAATGTCTACGATATTCGATCCCTGTACCTTTGATCCTTCCACAATGATCTCCCCTGTATCGGTCCATTGTATGGCGGGATCCTCATTCAATAGATTATAAAGACTTAAGCCTTTACTCCTCAATGTAAGTGGGAGGGTATTTTTTAATACATGTTCGATATGTTGTGTGGCTAATCTTTTTGGTTGGTCAGCTGTGTCGTCGGGCACAGATCCTATGTCGCCATCGTCCCCCGTGCTGTGCCTAATAACCACAGGAATCTCTGTAGGGCTCTTATAATTTTCGTACTCGTGAAGAAATTTCTGCAGAGCTTCTTGGTATAAGATTCTTTTCTCATCAGGTGTTTTTTCACTGTTTAATAGGGCTAACAATTCGCTTTCCATTCTTTTAAGTCTGCTTTTACGGGGATCTAGATACGTGTCTGGATTCCTTTGCAGTGAGGCGTACACCTCGTGGGGAATCACTACCACTTTCTTCATTATATTAATCTAGTCAGTAAAGGACCCAAAACTGAAAATAAGATGGGGAGAAATGACCCTCCTGTTTGTACAATAATTCGTTTTTTCTTCGCTACAGTTTGGCTTTTACGAGCGAGTGCACGTATTATGTTCTTGTAGCGGCGTAGGCGAGCCTTCTGATGGGTTTTCATTGATACATTGCAATTTATAACGTTAAGACAGATTTCACAGATGCATTTTAAAAAGTCGGCATCGATATTTTTAATAAACATCTGCTGCATTGCCCGGGGCAGTCGATGATAGATTTTTATTAATTCACGGTATTTCTTTAGTCTCTTTGTCATTCTGGAATATACACCGTTTCAGGCTCGTTTGGAAATATATTCGTTCGCAGAAGCACTCTAAACGTGTTTCGCGGATGAAGGTCGCAAAGCAAATATCCGTAACGCGTGCTTGTAGCTTCTTTATAAACTTCCAAAAACTCCTTACGCTGATTCGGGAACATTTGATTGGCTAATACCCCAATTTGTGATACATCTCTACGTTGCGCGAATAAGACTAGATATTGCGTATTTAACGACACATCGCGCATGTATCTATTTTTGAAAAATAGATTCTGATTGATGAAGAACACGCTTATGTTAAGATGGTGGGAGAATACTGTAAATGTCTCGGCAAACGTTTTATCCATCTCCAACATGAGATCGTCAATTACAATGATTGTATGTTCATTTCCCTTTAACGAATTAACGTCATATACGCCTTTGTGGAACAAAATATCATCTTGGTACTCGTTGAACACTGATTGATACGTCGAATAGCACCATATAACTTTATGCACAAATTTCGAGAACATCTCCCCCTTTTCTTTAATGATTTTAAGCATAAACACAGTTTTACCACATCCTGTAGGTCCAGATATAATACATGTGGATGGGCTCGTGAATCTGAATTTTTCTACAGAGTCCATTTCTAACACGTCACACTCCTAAGTGAGTCATTTACAAAATATTACAAATTTTGAGTGCTGATCCTTATATTTCTTCTCCCACAGAACCGTGAATGACGATGAGGTAGAGCAGCCCATCATTACGGATGACCTCGACGACAGTGTAGTTGTGATCTCCTCCCCTGAACCCTCACCAGCGATACCGGTAACACGTCCAAAGCGGAGGTATGAGATACCCACGTCAGGTATAAAGCGACCGAAATACGCGTCTGTTGCAGCGGTAATAGATCCCCAACCCTCAACCTCTTACGCAACAACACCCCCAGCAGCACCTAATATATCCCCTTATTCATCCGCCGCCCCCCGTTCTGTTAAGTCTACAATAATAGAGCCCCAACCATCAACCTCCTACGCAACAGGGCCCCCATCAGCAGCACCTTCGCTAATATATCCACTAATTCATCCGCCGCCCCCGTTCTGTTGAGGATGGTATAACGCTGGAATTGGTGCGATCCGCAGCCCCCACCCCAGCCTTGACTAGAAATCGGTATAGAGTCAGGGTCGACCCTAGAGTCATGTATAGCAGTGGAATTGAGCGCGGACTACGCCGGGTTGTAGAGCATATTATAGAGTTTGCTCTTCAGAATCGTGACGAGCGTGAAGTCAGGACGAGTCTGTCCTTTGGATTCGGGTCAGATGACGGTGATGTAGACGATTATTGGGTGATAGTGCCATTTAGACGTTTGGCGGCTGAAGATGTAGAATATATATTAGGGCGTATAATGCAAGCCGCCCAAAGTAGTATAGCCTTCAATATGGACAACTTCACGGTAAATATTGACCATGTATACCGTGTTGCGGGTCATAGTGCCATACCGTATACTCTTAACTTCAATTCTCAAGCTATTTATAGACGGCATATAAACGTCGATCGTGGTTGCGGCTTTATAGCAGTACTCTTAGCACGTATGTTTACTGTACAAAATACACGAACTCAAAAAATTTGGTTGCCTACAGTCGTGGAGCGTGCCCGTAAACTAGCTGTAGACTGTGAACTTGAATTTGACTGTAATATGGGTCCTGAAGAGCTGAGAAGGGTAGAACAGGAAATGAATGTCCGCATAGTTGTGTTTGGGTTGGATGATCGTCGTAGGACTGTGTATGTTTTTAAAAGCTGTGTGAGAGATCGTACAAGGCCCCTACTTATTTTAGGATTGTCAGGGACAACGTATCTCCCCATCCGTAATATAAGGTGGCTTTACGCGAGTTATGACAAAAGTCGAAAATATGGGAGACATCATGATTTGTGTAAGGGGTGCCTCGAGTTTGCGGATGATATAGTGAGACATTGTAAAGAATGTCACATGGTATGTGAGCAGTGTAAAAGCACCAAATGTGAAAGCCGTGTAGTTGAAGCTGAGAAGAGAGACTGTGATGTGTGTAGACGCACATTTTTCAATAATAGCTGTTTTGATTTCCATAAATCAATTGGCACGTGCAGGAAAATGAGAATCTGTGAATGTGGTATGTTTCACACAATGGATAATTGGGGAAAATTTAAGCACAAGTGTGACGTAATTCACTGTCCTACATGCCAGGAGGAATATAAGGCGGATGGAGTAAAGCATGTATGTTATATGAAAGATGCTAAGCCTAAAAATAACCCTTGTATAACTGTATACTACGATATAGAAACATATACGAACGCTGAAACCAAAGAGGTAATTCCACATTTACTTGTGAGCCAGACTATCTGTGATGAGTGTATGGATATCGAATGTGACGAGTGCCCCAAATGTGGTAAACGGACAAACGTTTTTAAAACGAATGTCAGCGATAGTCCTGTGAAACTATTTGTGTCCTATATTGTCAAGTTAGCCGACAAGTTCAAAAAAATGACTGTGTATATTCTCGCCCATAACGGGGCAAAGTTTGACACGCAGTTCCTTTATAAGGAGTTGCTTGAACACGAATCCTCTGAGATATTTACAGGTGATCCATTGAAAAGAGGCAACAAATTAATACAGATGCAGATAAGAGGCAATGTACAATTTAAAGATACTTTATTATTCACACCTTGTAAATTAGCAAAGCTACCCAAGGTGATGGGAGTAGCAGCTGAAGTTTCCAAAGGATACTTCCCATACACTTTCCTCACCAGCGAGACTTTAAACTACGTAGGCCCACCACCCCCCAAACATTATTTTGACTGTATGGATGAACGTGAAGACTTTGATCGATACTACGACAGTTTTAATGAAAGTAACCCTTATAATATAGCTGATGAATGTGAGCGTTATTGCGTGAATGATGTGCGCGTGCTTAGAGTATGTTTCCAGGCCTTTAGAAGGATGTACATAGCCCGTTTCAAATGCGATCCACTGCAAGTCGCAACCACCATCGCATCATTATGTTTTACGGTGTTCAAGAATAACTTCATGCCGAAAGACACCTTAGCCATTATTCACCGAAACAATCCCCGCAGTTACGGGCACAAGGCTATTTACTGGCTCATACACCTACAGCAACAGACAGGTGTATACATAAAGCACGCCCGCAACACGGGTGAAGTACCCATTAAGATTAATGGACGTGTTTTTTGGGTTGATGGGTTAAGTGAAAACCGTGTCACTGGTGTGAAGACTGTGTACTCCTTTAACGGTTGCTGGTGGCATGGATGCCCCCGTCCTGAGTGCGGAGTCACCGGAGATATCCACGGTAGGTCTCCTGCCGACTGTCTTGCATCGACCCGCACCCGCGATCAACTTATAGGATCACAGTTCACTCACAAAGTCTTGTGGGAGCATGAATATGATGCACGGATGGAGACAGACGAGGTGTACCGTGAGGAAATAAAAGCGATCAAGCGTTCAATGGTGCTGGATCCTCTCAAATGTGGTGATAGCTTGTTTGGAGGACGTACAAATCCTTTCAGACTATACTTCCCACCTACGGAGGGCGTGAAGCTCCATTACTACGATTTCTGTTCTTTATACCCATACGTGATGAAGAGCAATCCGTACCCCGTGGGCGCTCCTGAGAAACTGGTGGGACCTAGCCTACCATCCATCAATGAATTTTCAAAAAATTTGAATGATCGTTACTTTGGGATCTCTTTCGTAGACGTACTCCCCCCACGCAATTTATGGATGCCGATCTTACCTGTCGTTATCGACGACAAGCTCATGTTTCCCCTGTGCGTGAAGTGCGCGGAAGAGGATAACGGCGAATGTAACCATATACCCCACCAGCGTAAGATCAGAGGCGTATATACAAGTCCTGAGTTGGCCCTAGCCGTGCGCCATGGTTATAGAATACTGAAGATACATGAGGTGTGGAGGTTTCAGAAGCTACCCAACCTTTTCACACCATATAAACACCTTTTTGAAGGATAAGGTTGAGGCATCAGGGTATCCGCGAGGAGTTGATACCGAAGATGAAAAGTCTGCCTATATTCAACGTTACCGCGACCGCGAAGGTATACAACTTGATCGTGTCCAAATTGTAAAGAATCCTGGCAAGCGCTTTAGTGCAAAGTTGTGTCTAAACAGTCTATGGGGAAAATTTGCGCAGAATACCGGCAGAGGGAGCATTCATTTGGCACAAAGTTATAGCGATGTCTGGGATTATGCCAATGCCCCGATAAAGAGGTCATGGAGATCGTAAATGTAGGTAATACTTACGTAATAAAGTACAACAACACTGAATTTGCCACAGATACCTCAAGGGTTACAAACATACCTGTGGCCAGCTTCACAACAGCCTACGCCCGTATAAAACTTTGGGGTCTATTGCATTCTCTTGGGCGGAGAGTATTGTATGCCGATACAGATAGCGTGATATTCACAGAGAGGGAGGGTGAATACATGCCCACTATTGGGGAGTTCCTCGGCGAGCTCACTGATGAGATCAAGGATGAGTATGGGGACAACGCATACGCCGACTCTTTTGCCTCAACAGGACCTAAGACTTATGGGGTACGGGTCAGGGTGGGGGAGGAAATGAAATATATCGTGAAGGCAAAGGGTATTACGCTCAACCATGCGAATCGGGAGGTTGTTAACTTTGAGTCGTTGAAGGATCTAGTATGTTTGGATGAACAACCTCCCCAACTAATTGTAGGCACCCACAATTTTCGGGCGCAGAAGCTGGGGGGCGTGAAGGAACTTAGGGGTACGATGGTGTGCCGTAACACCTATAGGAAACGTTACCAGTTACCTGGTACCTATGATACCGTACCCTTTGGATACCAATGATGCTTCTAACTCACACGTCTTGTATATAATCGTATCTATTTGTAAATATATATATATATTATATATTATTATAATATATATATATATATATATATAACTTGAATATCTCGTTTATTAAATCGTATTTGTAAATATATATAACTTGAATATCTCGTTTATTAAATCGTATTTGTAAATATATATAACTTGAATATCTCGTTTATTAAATAAATCATGTTTCAAATAGCGTTTCACTTTCTCCTTTGTGTGTGTGTGTGTGTGTGTGTGTGTGTGTGTGTGTGTGTGTGTGTGTAGGTGAAAGTTCTAAGCTCCGCCCACTGTAAGACCGTGAGTCATGCTACTATCTGGGAGTCCCTGCGTGGTCAGTCGACCGCAGTAAGCCCGAGAGATCAGACGTGTATTCAGATCAGACGTGTATTCAAATGGCTACCTTTAATATTGCTTGTACAACGTTTACGAAATGGTATTCAGTAAAGTGCCAGGATGTGGTGGATACCGAAAAACTTCCTATTCATCCCTCCTATGCCTCTTTTAAAAACACATTGGATTGTGCGAAGTTCCAAGATGTACAAATACTCTACGGATGTTCTGGTGAGACCGTTGAAGGCTTTCGTTGCACAGACGATGTGCTGAAGTATACTGCAGAGCTAAACTTTATAAAGTCTCACATACACCGTGAAGTAAAAGAAACAACGCGTGCAGAAGAGAAGCAGCAGGTATGGATAATGAGTCTTGCTGATGGGTGGTGTGACAAGCGGTATTACGTCATGCTACACCATGTCGATTACTCATACCCTACGACTGGAAATGTGAATCTCGTGATCATGGACAATCTTAAGTATTTTTATCACTATATTAACGTATATCATGATGAGGTTCGTAGTGAGGTTGTGGCTAGTGCCCTGCGTGAATTTTTAACAGAGTTTAGAGACGAGTATCGTTTGATGGGCAGAAAGGAAAAATATGAACATATGTTCCTCTCAAATAGTGCGCCGGAGTGTGGAGATGTTTAGTAAAACATAAAATGTTCCTAGTTCTTATCCAAAATGTCTGGTGCGTAGGCTGGTAGTGATATTCTTGTACCGGTACAACAATTCGACTCGCGGAACAAGCCCATTCACGTATCATCGAGTCAGCCGCCCGTCGAACCATTCCTGCCTACCTGCGTGCCTCACACGGCTCATAGTTATCTCAGAGCTTGAGCCGAGTGGACGTGCGCTCCTCGAATACGATGGAACTTCCTTTGAGCAGCATTCTCAACGCCTCGTACGATGTGTCCGTGACGAAATCGTTGCGCGTGTTCAGGCGTAATTCCGGTACCATTAGCTATGTACTGGAAACGGAATGTAGACCGACAAACAAACGGGTTTATTTAAGTATCGAGGAGATGAATAGAATCTTTGTGATAGTTGAGAAGTGGAGTGAAGATCGTTATAAAATACCTGCTAACGTAGGTACAAGAAGAGAGCAGATTAGTGACGCACCCTCATACGCCGTTGTATGTACGTTGTGTATAAATAACGATCGGCCGTGCATTGATATACGGTTGATGTGGAAGAATGCTTCTGATAATAACGCTCTTATTCCTACGCGAAACCGTTTCATCCTCGACAGAATGTTTGAAATCGTCGGATTCCGTAAACTGAAACCTATATTAGACGCGCGTGTTACGGATATGTTTTATTTTGATACAGTACTTGAATACGCATACACCGCTCTGCTCGATGGGTTTACCGAGTGTAGGGCTGGTGAGAATGGTCTAGTGCTGGATGTTTATTTAAAAAGTTTAGACTCTTTGAAATACCATGAACTTTGGTACAAAGCAATTGATCGGTACAAGGCTGAGCTCACCTACACCGTTCACCCTGAAGAACTATTTCTTTATATAACGCGCAGTTGTCGTAACGATTTAGAAGATTATTTCAATTGCCGCTATGTTGAGTGAGTTCACGATTGAAAAGCTCGAGTCGGTAGAAATAAACCCTCGATTGGAAAAGCGTTCTTATAAACTTGTGTTTAATAATGTAGCTAACGATGAACTCTTTGTGCGTGCTTTTGATTGTATTCTAGACGTATTTAAAGATGACTTACCAACCGGTTGTAAAGTGGGAACAAAAATAGTACTGAACGATATGAAAGCCCTTCATATCGAATACAGGTTTCCCTATACTTTAAGCGGTGAAATATTATTAAGCCGCATATACTGCGTAATGCAGAGCAATAATGATGTAATTGTAAACTCGATTAAGACCGAGTTTAGTATTTTGAAAAAAAAGTGAATTGTATTTATATTTTGCTTGACATTTCTCCTGTACTGATTATACGCATATTTCTATTGAAATGTATATTTATTTGAAAAGTATATTTATTTTATAAATATATCTCCATAATTGTGTGTGTGTGTGTGTGTGTGTGTGTGTGTGTGTGTGTGTGTGTGTGTGTGTATTTCTCCTGTACTGTTATGTACATATTTCTATTGAAGTGTATATTTATTTGAAATGTATATTTTATTTTATATATACCATAATTGTGTGTATATATTTCTGTTATATGCATATTCCTCAAATGTATATTTATTTTCTATATATTTATAATAAAAAGAATGATGCAATGTTGTTTTACTTAATTGTTATGCCTTCTACTACCGGTATTCGAAATATAATAATGCATACAACGGTATTGCGGTATCTGGCAACATTTAAGCCTTCTAAGCCAACTGGCTGATTAATAGTCTATAATGTATACAATAATACTGCTAAAAGAGGTATCTGGCAACTCAAGCCATTTACAGCCAACTGGCTGATTAGGCGTATATAATAATGTATACAATAATACTGCTAAAAAGTGGTATCTGACAACTCAAGCCATTTACGCCAACTGGCTGATTAGGAGCCTATAATAATAATGTATACAATAATACTGCTAAAAAGAGGTATCTGGCAACTCATTTACAGCCAACTGGCTGATTAGGCGTATATAATAATAATGTATACAATAATACTGCTAAAAAGAGGTATCTGACAACCATTTACAGCCAACTGGCTGATTAGGAGTCTATAATAATGTATACAATGGTATCGCGGTATCTGGCTGTGTATACAATGGTATTGCGGTATCTGGCAATATTTAAGCCTTCTAAGCCAACTGGCTGATTAGGAGCCTATAAAACAACGCCAACTCGGCTGAAGTCTTAATGTGCACTTGGCTCCTGCCAGGTGAACACCTCTCCTCCTCCTTTCTCTTGGGGGATAACGCCGCCTCCAAGTCCCCCCCCCTTTGCAACAACCCCTCCCCCTTTTGCAACAACCCCACTCCCCCTTTGCAACAACTCACACCCCATTTTGCAACAACCCCTCCCCTTTGCAACATTACATAGTAACCTGCAACATTCTTGCACTCTCCCCTTTTTCGGCTATACTACTGGGTTGTTTAACTTCATTTCCAACATTTAAGATCATATGACGAAGGGGATCGACATCTTTACGCGAGATCCAAACTACGGGTCGCTAAATAGTCTGAACGCAGAGGACGATCGCCCATCCAATAACCAACAGACCAACTGTCACTTAGTTTTGCTGATCAGCAGGAAGCGGTATTACGACAGTGGCCACGACATAGCCCGCAATTTGTTAACTATTAAAGGCAGGAGATAGGGAGTGCTGGAACTTCCGTTTCTCCCGTCATTGTCCTCTTTAGCCGCTCTTTTGCCGTGTCTCTACCCTGTGAGCAGTCCAGCATGCTCTCAAACGCACACTTCTCCCTCTATTCTTCACTACACCTACATGCATTTTACACACTACACACTGTTTCCAAAGTTTATATACAATATAAATATTAAAAAAAAGGCATAGTGAGCCTCGAAAACCTTGATTTCGGCTTTTATTCTTATAAAGGACGTCCATTTTTTTTGCGGGCGCTATTAACTATTTTATAAAAGAAATGACCACAGATGGATGTTCCAAGTCCCAATTAAACCAATATTTCTTGTCGGACTGGTATTAAATGAGAATAATTTCCTGTAGTCTACCATATCTATTCTACTGAGCATCTTGAAAACTTGAATAAGCTGACCGCGCAACCTCCTAATCGTCGATGGTAGTTTTACATTCTCACTGAAGGGATCAGTTTTGTTGCCCTTGCTTGTATCCTTTCCAACCTTTCTACGTCCTTCCTAAGGGACAGAGACCAAAGCTGTACACAATACTCGAGTTGAAGTCTAACTAGTGAATTGTAAAGAGACATTACAATCTCCTTGTTTCTAAATTGGAACTGTTTCTTAATATAACCTAGTACATATTTTTAAAGCTCTTATTTCGACTTCTGCACAGTACTTTGACGGTTTGAGATAATTACTAATACCATATAAACTCCTAAGTCTTTCGCTAGATCAGTCTCGGTCAAGTTCTTCCTCAAGAGAGATTAATCGGTCTTCGGGTTCTTGTAACCTATGTGCATTACTTTACATTTGTCCAAGTTGAATGGCATCTGCCAAATAGCAGATTATTCGCCCAACCTATCAATATCATTTTGAAAAGCTTTTTCGCCCTCCTCATTACTTACACTACTTCCTAATTTGGTGTCGTCTGCAAATTTAGAAATTAATTATACTCGTACTTAGGAGCCCAACGTCTATATCGTGAATAGAGATGATAAAAAATAAAGGACCCAGAACAAAACCCTGTGGAGCCCCACTGGTGAAGGGGGCACACTCCGAAGCCACTCCATTTATTACCACTCTCTGCTTTATATCTTTTAACCAATCTTCAATCCAGTTGGAATGAGTCCGGTAATTCCTAGTCCCCTAACTTTAGTCATCAGTAGGGCGGTCAAAAGTCAATAAAGTCAAATTGTTTCCTATGGGGCACTTTTCGCTGAAACGACTGAAAATGCAATAAAAACACCTGTAGGGGGTATATTACCAAAGTTAATAGGTCAACCAAAAGTCAACTTTTACCTGTTAGGTCAAAAAATAGCAATGAGGTAAATAAAGTCAATTTTTTGGAATAAATAATTAAAATAACTAAAAATTGGCATCATTTTGGTTAACTGGCAACTTCGCTGCTCGTATTTGTCTTATTCAGTTATGTCCGTTCTGGTTTTGGATGTGGTTGTGTTGTATGTATTGTGGTTACTGGTTACCATTTTTGATTTGTGATTTTTTCTGATTTGTGATTTCACTGATTTCGATTTCTTTTGATTTCAGATATTTAAAATGCCAAAAGTTGCAGTTAGTTCTATTGCTAAAGTGCGCGCTATAATTGCAAAATATCCTAATGAATTCATTTGTTCAGGAAAAAATGAGCTATACTGTCAGATTTGTTGTGTTGTGATCAAGCATGACAAATCCTTTTTTGTGGATAAACATCGCTCTACCCAAAAGCACCAGCGTGGTATAGACCAAAATGTGGGAAATTAAAAGACGCAAACCCTTTTAAAGTACAAGTCTTCAGATTTTTCGGAAAAACTTGTGACTACATTTCTGTCAGCCAACATACCTCTTCATAAGTTGAGCAACCCTCATGTGAAACAATTGTTCTCTGAATTAGGTGTAGCAGTGCCTTGCGTGTCAACTTGCAGATCAATAGCAATCTATTGATGTTCCCAAGAAAACATGTTTAATCAGGTGCGATGTTCTTCTTGGAAATGTTAATGCACGAACTGTCATACACAAGATTGACGATACTGTAAAAGAATTCGAGATACCAAGAGAAAATTTCTGTTTACTTCTGTCTGATGCAGCTCGTTACATGGTGTCAGCTGGAGCGACACTCAAGCAACTTTTTCCAAGACTTTTCCATGTAACGTGTCTTGCGCATCTGTTACATAATTGTGCGATGCAAATAAGAGCATTTTATAGTGATGTTGACACTTTAATTGCATGTGTCAAGGCTTCTACTCTTAAAAACAAAAAGAAGGAAGGAATTGTTTGCTGAAATAGGAACTCCTCCAGAACCGATTGTAACACGTTGGGCAAGCTGGCTGAACGCTGCTTTTTATTATGCAGACAATTTTCCAAATGTGAAGACAATTGTGGAAAATTTTGAAGATGAAGGAATCATTGTTCAGAAGGCTAAAGAGAGTGTTGCTAATGAAAAACTGCCAAAGCAACTAATGTCAATCAAAATGAATTATAGTTTGATTGCTAGCTTAGTGACTAGGATGGAAGCATCTGATTGCACCATTAGAGAGGCATATGAAACCATTTCTTCTATCAACCTTGGCGAAGATATGTGTTCAGTCAAACAATACATTGAAACAAGACTCAAGACAAATGGTATTTGTGAAATAATTAACCTCAGTAGACCTGAAATCTCACCAACAGTTTATGGTCAGCTTTTGCAATGTCAACCAACAACTGCCGCTGTAGAGAGATCTTTCTCCATGCTTAATAAATTATTAAGTAAGGATCGCAATTTTTTGCCAGAAAATGTCGGCAAATACTTCATAATTTACCACAATCAGTCAACTGATGTAGAAGAGCAAGAATAAGTAATTAAAGTATCGTTTTTATTATTGAAAGTAAAGGCAACTTTATAAGTCAATTTTTTCAATTCGTAAGGTCAACTTTCTTAATTTTTTCGGTCAACTTTTGACTGCCCTAAGTCATCAGTCTTGCGTGAGGGACTTGTCAAAGGCTTTTTAAAAGTCGAGATACACTATAACTACAGATACAATATATATTTATATATACAGGGTATTTCATAACATGTGGGACGCTCTTTCAGGATGAATTCAGGACCTGAAAACAATGAAAAAAGTTTATTTAAACATATGCCCGAAATCGCTTTGTTTCCGAGTTACAGTGCTCGGATTTTCTAACATCCTTGTTCTACACGTTGGCGAACCATTTCAACATTTCAATGGATGTCACGTAAACGATGGATTTCAGATGACCCCCACAGGTAAAAATCGGGTGGATTCAGGTCCGGGGAGCGAGCAGGCCCCGCAATGGGTCCTCCACGACCCATCCATTTATCGGGAAATGGTCATCTAAATAGTCTCTGGCTACTCGACTAAAATGAGGCGGAGCGCCGTCATGTATAAACCACATACGACGTCGGACACCAAGAGGAACTTCATCTAGTAAATCGCTTAAATCATTCCTTAAAAAATTGGAATAGGATTCTCCTGTTAATCTTCCAGGCAAAACAAAAGGACCGATTAAGTTGTCGTCAATAAGTCCTGCCCATACATTGATACTAAATTGTTGATGGTGCCTTGACTGGATGATGGCATGCGGATTCTCTTCGGCCCAGTGATGAATGTTGTGAAAATTGATCACGCCATTTCTTGTGAAGGCAGCCTCATCAGAAAACAACACGGAGGATAGAAAAAGAGGATCAAGAGCACAATGTTGAGGGAACCAAGTACAAAAACCCTCTCGTGGTTGGAAATCAGCTTCAGTAAGGCCTTGTACTCTCTGAATGTGATATGGGTAAAGCTGTTGTTCCCGTAAAATTCTCCATACAGTAGTGTATTTTACACCCTCTGCTGCTGCTATCCTTCGGGTGCTGACACCAGGATGTTCCCCCACGCGATTCAGGAACCGCTCCTCCAACTCAACAGTTCTGGCGCTGATTGGTCTACCACCATCTGAAACTCGCTTGTTGAATGGTCCTCTATCACCAAGACGCCCGTCTATTCTCTGAAAGGTCTTCTTATCTGGCAGACGGCGATTCGGAAACCTTTCCGCCAAGGCCGTTTCTAGCCATTAGGGGGCCCTAAGCAGTATACCCATTTGAAGCCCCATCCCTCCATCCACCAACTCACGCTTTACTACATCACCTCAGCACACACATACAAAAAATGGCTGCGTTAATAAAAACAATTATGAAACAATTTTAATGAAACATTTATGTCCAAAACAACAAATATGTACTTTCAGAAGACAAACAGAAAAAATACTCCTCAGGAAATTCCTGAAAATTAGCTTATACATTATTTAGAATAAATGACACAGAACTATGTATAAAAATAATAATGCAATTATCAACTACCAAACAATTACTAACTCTACGATACAATCGTGTAATAGCTAACAGTTATATAGAACAGTTTGTATCTTCAAAATTTTTGCCTCCTAGATTTTTTCTGGGTGAAATCATCAATAACATCATCATATGAAATCTCCCTGCCAACGTCCTGGTTGATGCTTATGATGCCAAGGCTACTGAGGCGATCCTGCCCCATTGATGATCTGAGGTAGTTCTTGATTAGCTTCATCTTAGAGAAGCTCCTCTCGGCTGACGCTACTGTCACAGGCAGAGTGCAGGCAATTCTTAGTGCAACCCAGAGATTGGGGTATAGTTCCTCCAGTTGCTTCTGATGAATGAAGGAGAGAAGCTCCAATGCAGTCATGTTGTGTGAAGGTAAAGTCGGCAAGTTCTTAATTTCGAGGGCCAGTTCTCTTCCATCAATGTCAGAGTCAGCTCCAGAGCTCAGTATCTTTGAGAGGTTTTCACACTTGCAGGACAAGTCTTCCTTGTTCATTGTGGTGAAGTTTAGGAGAACCCCAAATATGTCCCTCACATCATCTAATGTTTTGAATCTCTCATTTATTGACCCGATGGGCGATGGCACAATCCACCACCACATTGAAAAATTTGACCTCCAGCCTCTTTAAGGCTTCTGTAAATGGTTCGTCAGGAGCTTCGCAAGCAAAGTGCTTTTTTGTGGATCTGAGCCTCTTCTCCTTCAGCACAGCCTCCACATTCAATTCCTCACATATGTCCCTAGCTACGACTTGTGCTGCAACAAAACTTGTTTCTGTAGCTGGTGAGTGAGTCTTTTGTTTTTGTGAGGAGGTTGACTGCCACATCAAACTGCATTGTAGGAGACAGCAAAAGTTTGCTCACATGGTTAACTACATGAAGAATGTCATACCATACTACTGTGCAAATCTGAAAGCGATAAGACCCTACCTCCTCTGCAAGTGCTTGTGCCTCAGTCCTGGCTATGGCATTTGTGGCATTGTTTCTGACTTCCAACAGGGCCTCTCTGATGTTGTGGCTCTGGTATCGCACAGCCTCAATGCTCTTAAGCCGGCTCTCCCACCTGGTTTCACTCTAAGACTTAAGTGTTATGTTCACGTGCTTCTTTAGGATTGTCCATCTCTGTGTAGCTGCTACAAAAAGGTTGTACAATTTTTGTACGTTGCTAAAGAAGCTGATGGCATCTGTGGAAGCTTTAGCTGCATCAGCCACTACAAGATTCAGAGTGTGAGCTCCACATGGAACATAGAGTGCACGACAGTTCTTCTCTAATAACTTTGCCTGAACACCTTTGTTCTTGCCCTTCATGTTCGCTCCGTTGTCATATGACTGTCCTCTGCAGTCATCAAAGTGAATATTCAGTTCATCTAGTCTCTTCAGAATCAGAACTGATAAACCCAGGCCTGTACTTTCTGAAGCCTCAAGAAAGCCCAAGAAGTATTTGTTTATTTCTGGTACTTCACCCATTTTAACAATTCTGATAATAATCGACATCTGTTCTTGGTGGCTTATGTCTGGACTGAGTGAGTAATATTTAGCTTGTTTTATTTCTGCAACAATGGCATCCAAGATCTTCCCACTGATGGACCCAATGAGCTCATTTTGAATGATGTTTCCTAGGTAACTTGAATGACTATATTGGCCACATTCGACTCTGCCCATGTGTTGTTTCATCACTGGATCAAATTTGGCAAGCAGCTCAACCTCCTTCAAGAAGTTGCCATTGTCTCGATTGTACAATGTAGAGGAAGACCCCCTGAAAGCAAGGTTTCTCTCTGCCAGTGATTGGATTATACTTACAAGACGTGTGAGAACATCTCGCCAGCGTCTTCGATCTACCTCCATGAATGACATTTCAGTTTGGTCAATGGTCCTCCCAGTTTTTAGCCGCAGTTCCAGATCCTTCCATGTTGCCATGTTATCTGCATGTTCTGAACTATTTTCATGGTCTTTCAGAAGCGAACCAACGTTTATCCAGTCTGAAAGTCCATCCGTAATTAGTTTGTACGACTTCCTTGAAAACAACTTGCAGCAGAAGCAATAAAGAGCATCATTCCTTCTAGAGTACATCAGCCAGCTTCGCTTTATTTTTTCCCCATTAATTAATGTTCTGTACATGTAATGGTGATGAACGCTTCTACCGTCCTCTCTTTTAGGGAATGTGAAATCTGGACTGATTTGAAATGGTCCTCGAGACACCACATCTGTCTTCAAGGCATCTGACAGGACAACTGGCCAGTCATACGGATCAAGCGGTGGAGCAGATCTTGGTTCTTGTTGCTCAGTAGAAATGCCTCTGTGTGGTGTCTGAAGCTGAAAGGAAGATGGGCCACTTGTTGGTTCATCAGGCTCTACTTCTACTGGTGTTTGAGGTTGCATAGAGGATGGTCCTGCTGTTGGCTCATGATGCTCATCAGGCTTTGCTGAGGATGGCCTTTCCAAATATTTCAGTAGTACTCCTGAGAAGACCATAACATTACATATTCTGTTAATTTTTGCTAAAATACTCTTTCTTATCTTGTTTGATAATTAATTAATCAGACCATTTAGGTTTTGACCAACAAAATTCACATTATCTGAAAAAGATGAGAAAAGAATTAATAAACTTGAAAACATAACGAAAATATTCCTAGGTTTTAAAGTGTTAAAAAATCTCTTAATAATCAGTAAATTAGTGAAATAATGTTTTACAATACTAGAAAAATTAAGCATTTAGGAAAGTATAAGCATATAGTAAGAATAAAGTTAAATAATATAGAAATAAGATCTCACAATAGTTATTTACACATAACGACCAAATCGTTTCGTTTGTCTCCGTTTTATCACATTTATCTCATACAAAAACTTTAATTAATACGACAATAATAATATAATAATAATAATAATAATAATAATAATAACTTCAGCTATATTCCTATTCTTGCCCACTGAGCTATGACCTGGGAGCCTGTCTAGGGGCCCCCCTAGTAGTAGCGGGGCCCTAAGCGGCCGCTTAGTCTGCTTATGCCAGGAAACGGCCCTGCTTTCCGCATACAGACGTCTTGCTGCGACTGCATTACACTCAGCAAGTCCATACATGAGATACATGTCTGCTATTTCTCTGTTTGAATAAGCCTCCATTCTCACTTCAAATGCACACTATCACTGAATAGCACAAAAACTTTTAAGGTTTTTTTTTCACTGGACTGCATTTATTCACGGTAAGAAGTTACGAATACGATCAGTGAAACACCGCGATGCACCTCTGATTGACTGATGGCTCTACACTCAGCGATATTGAAGCATGTCATAGAGTGTACGAAACATTACAATCGGCAAGGCCATATATGAAATAAGTCCGGTACACACTCACAAACATTGTCGGCAAGCAGTGTTTGTAAACAGTTTGCAGAAAGAATTGCTGGAACACAAAACGGGCTGTAACTCGGAAACAAAGCGATTTCGGGCATATGTTTATATAAACTTTTTAAATTGTTTTCAGGTCCTGAATCCACCCTGAAAGTGCGTCCTACATGTTATGAAACACCCTGTATAAGGGTGGCCCAAAAGTCCCTATCCATTTTGCTGAAATAATTATATTTCTATTTTTTTTCTACAGGCCATAGATGATGTTGGATGTCCAAGAACGTGTGATGGTAGTAACACTACGTATCCAAGGGAAGAAGTACAAAGAAATTCGAGAAAAATTTGAAAGATTTCACAAACCAGGACTTACAGACAAAGCAATTCGCGAGCTAGTCAGTAAATTTAAAAGAGCAGGATCTGTTCATGGTGAGGCAAAATCTGGACGTCCAAATACCTCTCGAGAAAACATCGAATTGGTAAGAGATGCCTTTGAAACAAATCCAAGAATGTCAACTCGACAGTATCACGTACAGTGAGCATACCAAACAACGACTGTTCTAAAGATTTTAAAATCAACATTAAACAAGAAAAGTTACTATTCAAGTGCTATACGAGTTACACGGAAAGGATTATCCAAGACGAGCCGCCATGTGCACAGAATTGATTGAAAAAATTCATACCGAAAACTTATTAAACCACATTCTCTTCAGCGATGAGGTGACATTCCATACATGCTGAAAGGTTAATCTACATAATTGCCGTATCTGGGATAGTGAAAAACCAACCGAGTTCTAAGAATGAGAAAGAGATTCTCCTAAAGTTAATGTCTGGTTGGGTACGACAAGGTCGAAGATTTACGGACCTTTTTCCTTTACAGAAGCTACGGTTAATTTAATCTCACATAGGTAAGCTTTTATAGCCTATATATAATCTGCATTTAGCCTATAGTCATGAAATTACAATGTTACAAACACTATTTTAATGACATAGAGACTAAAATCTAGGATCACTTGAAAATCAGGGCCACCAGCCTTCTTTAGTTAGCCTTATAAGGCTAACTAACGAAAATATTACGACCTAACCTAACCAATCGTTAGGTCAACTGTACGTCCTTGACGATTGGTTAGGTTAGGTCGTGATATTTTCGTTAGTTAGCCTTATAAAGCTAACTAAAGAAGGTTGGGGGCCCTGATCTTCAGGTGATCCAAAATCTGAATAGGCCCAATGTAAAGATTACTGTATATAGGCTTAGCCAAGACATTTGCTAAAATTAAACTTAACTTAAGCCGTCATCTATTTTTCACGATCATGATTGCGTTTCATTGTTTTGTTAGTGTATCAAAAGCAGTGAATGAACAGAATACAGATCAGCTAATTTAAGATTACTTTTGTTTGCAAACAAACAAAATGAGGGCCTAACCTAACTTACTTAACCTAATGACTGAGTTTTTCTCAGCTGTCCAGTTTATTAAACTTGCTAAATTTGCATCCATTTAAAATTCAGTGCAGATGTGGCACAAAGGCTAATTTTAGAAATATTATATTAAATTTCCCTGTAAACATGGTTCAGAATTATTAAGCAGACATGCAACATTCAAAGAAAGGGATTGCGTGCAAACGTGGATTTGTTTTGTGATCCAAGTTTGATTACATATTTTTTTTAAGCAGGAAGGAGGAGCCAAGGGTAAATGCCCCCCACTCCTAGAAAAAGAAGAGAGCCAAAATCAAGATCCAAAGATTTCGAGAGAGAGAGAAATTTGGATATATTCAGTTTATATAGGATCGTCATCACAAAAGAGCAGCTGATGAGCTATATATATATATATATATATATATATATATGTGCGGCGCTCTCAGTGTGTATGTTCTGAAGAAGTGGCTCCCTTAAAAAACTTAGTGAAAAACACTGGCGTAGCCCGTGTTTTTTTGGCTCGACTCGTAACTGGGCGCTCGCGCAGTTAACGGGTTAAGGAAGATTGTTCCAGAGTTGACCGGATGAGTAGATGAAAGACTGGGAATACCGATTAACTCTTGCATTAGAGAGATGGACAGAAAAGGAATGCGAATGTGTCGAAAGCCTGTAACTGCGTGATCTCCTTAAAGGAGGAGGCATACAGTTAGGGGGTTCAGAAGAGCAGTGTCCGTTATAATAGAGATAGTAAAGAGAGAGTGAGGCAACACTGCAGCGAAGAGAGAGGGATTGAAGACAATCAGTAAGAGGCGTGGAAATGATGAGACGGAAAGCCTTTGATTCCATCCGGTGAAGTAGAGCTGTGTGGGTTGATCCACTCCACGTATGAGAAGCGTACTCCATACAGGGGCGGACAAGTCCCCCTGTACAGAGACAGCAACTGAGTGGGAGGTAAAGAAACTGCGGAGCCGGTACAGCACATCAGCACATCAAGAATGTTAAGAGAAGAGGAAGGATTGAGCTGTGTATTGTTGAAGTTAAGGGGATAGTCGCGTGGAAAATTATGACGAGTAGACGGATGAAGAAACTGAATTTTTGAGGCATTGAAAGCCATAAGGTTTTCTCTGCCCCAATCAGAGATACGAGAAAGATCAGAGGTCAGGTGCGCCATAAACGTCCCACGCGAAGCATCGAGTGACTGTTGAGAGGGACGCTTTATGAAGCTGGTGGAGAAATGAAATACGCCTTTCTAGAGTTGAGCTCAGATGTGACAGAATAAACATATTTTGAACAAGGCCGTAGCTTGGGGGCAGCCAGGAATGGCTGAGCCCTCCTCTGGAAAATTTTGAGCGTCTCCAACGAATGGCAAATTTAGTTCTACTGGCAATTGAGAAAGAACGCACGAAAGCAATCAATATGGATATTCTTTTAAGAAAATTTAATGATCAGAAAAACAGAAAGTTGCAACTGTTTTGAAGTAATTTTAATTTTTTTATTAGTGTACTGAAGTACTGTATTTTGTTTTTAAATTTGGAAGCAATGTTTCTGATGTTGTTTATTTTTCAATAACTTAATATTAGATTCGAATAAAAGAAATATTACCGCAATGCATTATATTATCTTATAATTATTACCAATTTGTATTTTGTATTAGATCTAAGTCATGTTTCGTTTGTTTAAACTTTCTACATTCTAACACGGTGTTTACCAACTAGTTTTACAATTATAATTCACTTTTGTAATTCTCTAATTGACCTAATCCAATAAATACATATATATAAAATTTTAACTTTAACATGTGTTTTATTTTTACAAAGAATTCCCTACATTATAGGTACTATGTAGCCTCCCCTATATTACCAGTACCCTCCCCTGGCGATTACCATTAGCTACGGCTCTGATTTGGAAGCGATTCTAATTTCAGACATAATTAAGTTAGAGGGAGGAGGAAATGGAGGAACAGCACCTGAATCGTCCAAGGTTGAGCTGGAGGCGAAAGTCTGAGCGAAGAGTTCAACTTTATCGGGAGAAGAGATGGCAACTGAGCAGTTGGAATGGAAAAGAGGAGGGAAAGAAGAGGAAGTAAAGTTGTTGAAGAGGTTCTTAGCTAGATGCCAGAGAGAGGGAGAAGAATTAGAATTAGATTTTTTTACATTTTTGTCTGATGAAAGAATTTTTGGCGAGTCAGAGTAGATTCTGCACGATTCCGGACAGAAATATAAGCTGAGTGAGAGTCAGGAGTTGGATGGCGACGGTACCTTCTGAAAGCCTCCTCTCTGTTGTGATAGAATTAGAACAAACAAAGTTAAACCAAGGATTTTACATTAATAGTAGGTAAAGAATATGGAATGTATGTCTCCATGCCCGAGATAATTACCTCAGTGATGCACTCAGCACACTGGGAGGGGCCCCGGCCACGGAAGCAGTAATCATTCAATGGGAAATCAGAGAAGTACTGCCTAAGGACTTCCCAATCAGCAGCGCCAAAGTGTCAAAGGCGCCTCCTCTTGGGATAGAATGTATTTCACTTTGGAAGTGAAGTAGTCAAAAAGCTTTGGATAGTCAGTGGAATTAGGAGAAATGTAGACAGCGCGGATGTATTTAGTTTGAGAATGGCATGTAAACCGTAGCCAGAGGATGTAGAATTCGGAAGATTCAAGTTCAGGAATACGAGAGCAAGTCAGGTTGTTGCCTACATATACGCAACATCCACCGTTGGAGCGAAATTGAGTATATAGAGAGAAGGAGGGTACAGTGAGAAAGAGAGGGTGAGGTTTAAAGGAGGAGAGGAAAGGCCACGAAGACGAATGTTGCAGAAGTTTATGAAAAGTGAATTAGGCAGAGGCCTAAAACATCTCGAATGGGCAGTATCAGAACCAGCCCCGCTGCTCGGGTCTGCGTTCCTGGTATTGGCAGAGAGGGAGCCAGAAATGGGGACATTTATGGTCCCCTCTCCAGGGAACCCCAAGGCTCTTGAAGTCGTTGCCATTTTTTTTTAAATTTTGAAAAGATAACGTAGTGTGTAAAATGCATGTATGTGTAGCGAGGAATAGGGGGAGAATTGTGTTTGAGAGCATGGTGGACCGCTCACACAGTAGATGAGGCACGGAAAAAGATCAGCTAAGGAGGACAGTGACAGGAGAAACGGGAGTCCCAGCACTCCCTGTCTTCTGCTTAACGTCCTCCCCAGAGTACTTCCCTGGTCGATTGGTGTCTACAATTTACTCCATATACAGGCCCCATATACAGTTTGGGAAAAACATTTGCCTGGAATCAAACTTTCTAGAAAGCATGACAGTTTTTTTCTGTTTTTCTTTGGATAGTTTACTCCTTTTTGGTGACTAATAAAATTTCAAAAACAACACAAAAAAAAAGTCGTCAGTAATTGGGATTTTTAACATATTGCTTCCCAGGAATCTCTCTTTAACATATTGCTTCCCAGTGTTAATCACTTTAACATATTGCTTCCCAATATTTAGGATAAGGAGTACGATAAAAAATGTTCGCTTTAATAAAGTCAAGGCATAAAAAGTAAATCATAACATGTTAAAATATTAGATTGCAAGTAAACTTATTAGAATTGTTGCGCTATATGGTCACACAAAGTAAAAAATGGATTTCGAAGAATCGGTCACGCCACATCATTTTCCACAAGTACGAGTTGAGTAGCTCCTTTTTGCATCCTTTCATTTTCTTTATATATTTAATGTAGGTTAATTGAATGCCCGGTTAGGTCAACTGTACGCCCTTGACGATTGGTTAGGTTAAGTTGTGATATTTTCGTTAAAACTAAATATCATGACTTAACCTAACCAATCATCAAGGGCGTACAGTTGACCTAACCGGGCATTCAGTTGACCTAACCTGGCATTCAGTTAACCTACATTAAATATATAAAGAATGCCGGTTAGGGCATTTATAGCTTTGTTTACGGTCGGTAGGTTATCTCCTAGATTACCAACCTCTTTCTAACCAACCAAGTTCCAACCTTTCTCTTTTTACCCAGTGTTAATCACTTTAACACATTGCTTCCCAGGAGGGATCACTTTAACATATTGCTTCCTGAATGCTTTGGGAAGCAATATGTTAAAGTGATCCGAAATATGTTTCTAAGCAAAACGTTTTTCGGAAACTGTAGATGTTCAGTATATAGGTTATAATAGGCCTAATGGCGTTCTGACTTATAAGCATAGTGAAATATATAATCCAGATATATATATATATATATATAATATATATATATAACTGACTGATAAAAAAATGAAAAGGTTTCAGCCTGAAAATTACGAAATGCCATCTAATGACAAACTCTATATAAAAAAATTACAGCAACATGATATCAACCATGAACCTATATATTATTACATATTGAACTAATTCATCTGTATGATTGAAGTAATTTCTATACAGATGACAGAAATAATTTTACAGAATAGAAAAATTAATGTATTCATTGTAAACTACAGATTTTCCTCAGTTACGCTTGGTGACGATGCTTCCAAGTTTACCAAAGCAGCCTTCTTATGAGTTTCTCGCGTGTTATGATTCAGATTTGTCTGATAAGGAGATGATCCATATTTACCATCATCCAGCGTTGTTCGGTAGAAAAAAATAACGGCCATGAACAAGTTTCGATGATTGTACGGTCCAGATGATAATCATGATAATGTTTCGAGTTGTTTAACCGTCTTCGCAACGGCAAAGGTCATGTGACGGTGAGCGGAGGGAAACTACACCTTTACGTGGAATCTGAACTATCTACGGGTCACTACATCATCTGAACGCGGAAAACGGTTACCCATCCAACTGCTAAACAGACCCAACGTTGCGTAACCTCGCTGATCTAATGGAAGGCGGTGTTTCGACGTTGTCGAACGATGTTGTGGCTGGAGTAAAACCTACAGTATACAGTACACCTTCCTTAAGGAGTGTCATAATGCGATCTAAATTTCTGGGTTACATTTAAACTGATGCGTACAAACATTTAGTAAATTCCATCTTGTATGAGAAGGGCACCCGTTAACTCAGTAGTTACGGTGGCGGTGAGGCTCTGGTTCGTTCCCGACTGCTGGTTAGATTGAGTTGGACGCTTGCCCCGTCATCGCTCTGATAAAGTTGATTCTTGGGGCACACTCAACCCCCACACACCCAACGTTGTGGGGAAATGAACTTCCTGGCTGTTACTTTTACCTTTATGTTGTATGAATCAGATAAGGTGAACGATTTTAAAGTTTTCTGTAAAAGGTTGAGGTTCACAGCCTCTTACTTTACTTAATTCCGTTCCGTTACTGTGATACTGTTACTGTTCCTTTTACCCGTTTTATTAATGGAACTCTTGATGGATCTAATGTTACTTTCATAGTAGTTTTCCCCTTAATTATATATATATATATGAACATTATTTCACGAAAGTAACACGTGAATAATATTTATGATGGAAATAACCACGAAGGAAAAAGGAAACAGAATGGAGCTGAAGCACTTTCGTCTAAAGATATCCTCAGGAACCAGGGTTGCCAGATAAATTTCATAAAAAGTAGCATAAAATTTCGAAAAAGTAGCCAATTTTGTCAGAAAGTAGCCCAATCTAGAAATTTATTAATAAAATGTCAACAAATACAGATAATGCGATTATTATGGATTTAATTTACTTACTTTTATATTTATAGGGTTTCTTTACTTTTTTAAATTAAAATTCCAAAGTGCTGAGTATTTCTTCGTCCTCTTCACTATGTTCTTTTTCATATATGCTTGAAGTATAGTGCAGCATGGCTTCAGTAGGAGTAAAATTGAAGCAGCAAATATTTTGTTCCTCTAGTGTCATTTTGAGTCTTAGAATCGAAGAAAGGAGATTCAGCCCCATCCGATTTCGTAGTTTAGTTTTGGTTGATGTTACCCTTGAGAACACCCTTTCAACTGTGGCATTACTTATCGGTAAGCTATAGGCAGTTAATGCAAACTTTGACAATTCCGGTAGTACCAGTTCACCTGCTGCATTTTTTATTGTCGCTGCTTTGCTCCAAAATATAGACCCATCAGTAGGGATTTCTCCGGAAAAAATTATTGCCCAACATGTTTTAAACTCCAGATTACGGTACTTCTTGCAAGCAAATCAATGGTAAAAAAACTTTGAATGCTATATTGCATCTGCATTAGGGTGGATCGATTTTACATTTTTTTCGATTTCCTTATTCTAATAGAGACAAAAACTTGCGCATGCATGAGAAAATAGCCTCTGCAAAATCTTAGCTTAATAGGTAATCATCTTCTGCCCCCGGCAGAGCGATGAAAATCATATTTTAGTAGTCAAAAACGTATTTTTAAACCCTAGCCTAGAGTCATAAAATTTTGCGTGTGTGTTATTTCATGCCTAAGCAACGATATAAATGCTATGGGAAATATAAATGCATTATTTAAGACAAAGAGCCGATCTGAAAATAGGTAATTTATATACATATTTTCAGATCGGCTCTTTGTCTTAAATAATGCATTTATATATTTCCCATAGCATTTATATCGTTGCTTAGGCATGAAATAACACACACGCAAAATTTTATGACTCTAGGCTAGGGTTTAAAAATACGTTTTTGACTACTAAAATATGATTTTCATCGCTCTGCCGGGGGCAGAAGATGATTACCTATTAAGCTAAGATTTTGTAGAGGCTATTTTCTCATGCATGCACAAGTTTTTGTCTCTATTAGAATATGGAAATCGAAAAAAATGTAAAATCGATCCACCCTAATCTGCATACTTGAACAATGGTTTATAAAGGTGATCCAGAGAAATGGGACCCAAAAGAAACCCCTGTAACTCTTAAAGTATAAGTCCTTTTATAAAATCATACGCATCATTCGAAAGAGGATAGTTACAAGTTTGTACAGGATTGTATAGGTTTTGACGATACAAGACAAGATAAGATACAAAACAAAATAAAAGTGTTAGTTAAAACTAACCTTCAAGATGACTGCATGGACTGTGGAACAGCTGCGTTTCATAACTGAGCAATATTATGAGCATGGAAGAAGTGTAGTTTCAGCTCAAAGATCTTTCAAGACAAATTTTCAGATGTCAAAATCTCCTTCTAAGAAAGTAATCCGTCGGTGTGTCAGAAATTGGTGGTGTCATTTACCTTCTGTTGGATCCATTGACAGAATTGTCGTCTTCGTGCGAAATCTCCATCGTTTAGTTGTTGCACCGTTTGAATTTTATATGGAAAGAGCATTAAATTTTGCTTGAATATACGGTGTGTTGTTCCATATCCAACTCCTAACAGCTGAGAAGCACGTCTGATGCTTATGTTAGGATTATCCTGTACAATTTCATGAGTTCTGTTAATGATCTCGTCTATCCTTGCTGTGCGCACTCTTCCAGTTGGTTTTCTTTTTCCAATGCTGCCAGTTAAGGTAAAATTTCTGACACACCGACGGATTACTTTCTTAGAAGGTGATTTTGACATCTGAAAATTTGTCTTGAAAGATCTTTGAGCTGAAACTACACTTCTTCCATGCTCATAATATTGCTCAGTTATGAAACGCAGCTGTTCCACAGTCCATGCAGTCATCTTGAAGGGTTAGTTTTAACTAACACTTTTATTTTGTTTTGTATCTTATCTTGTCTTGTATTGTCAAAACCTATACAATCCTGTACAAACTTGTAACTATCCTCTTTCGAATGATGCGTATGATTTTATAAAAGGACTTATACTTTAAGAGTTACAGGGGTTTCTTTTGGGTCCCATTTCTCTGGATCACCCTATATATAATGACTTTTTGAACTCTACAATTCATAGAGTGACAAAAAAACAATAACTGATAAAGTCTGTATATTAAAAAATACGCCAGCAAAAAAATGGCCATTTAGGTAACACTGCTGGCTATATTACTTACTAGCTCGAAGCAATCTGTATAATACAAGTGTAATAAAATTACTAAAATAATCTTGCAATTTGTTAATCTTGAGAAGTAATATAAGAAACAGGTATAGAAAGCATTTCCCTAAGTGAGATTTGTCTGAAAATATATTATCATCTCACAAATTAAAAACTTCCGCCTGAAACATAGAAAAGTAGCAGATAATCATAATAGGTAGCCCAAAAAGTTTTTGAAGTAGCCCAAAAAGTAGCAAGTAGCCCAAATTACAAAAAAGTCGCCAATACCTTTCAGAAGTAGCCAAATTGGCTACTTGTAGCCCAATCTGGCAACCCTGTCAGGAACACTGAAATAAATAACAAGTTCGAGCTATATATAGGTCACAAAAAAAATAAAATAGAAAAATAAAAATTGTAGGAGGAGCATGCAAACTTATAAGGGAAAGCTACCAGAGTTTTAGCACTTTGCTCCTCTTGTCTAAATCCGTTCTGAACGAATATCAAAACAAAAGGATCAAGCGAAAAAAGACTGGCTAATGTTGAAATTATTTGTAAATTGAATAATGGCAGACTCAAGAATATTTCTATTAACAATGTTGCTTGAGTGAAACAAAATTGAAGCATTATTCCAATCAATACAGTGGGATAACTCTGACAAATGGATTAAAAGGGCACTGGACGACTGTCCCGTTCTAACGGAATATTGACGCTGTTTTACACGAGTGTGCAAATCCTTTCCCGTCTGTCCAATGTAAAATGAATCACATTGTTTACAACCAATTTTATAGATAGTGCCTGAATTATTGGTAGGGTTATTTTTAACTATGATATTTTTCACAATATTGTCATATGAAAATACTACATTAATATTCAAAAGTTTAAGTATATTAGCAATGCCTAAAAAGCCTGGGAAAAATGGAAGTACTAAAATATTCTTCGACAAAGTGCGAGGTTTATTATTCACACGATAGAAAGTTCATTTTGCCTTGTTAAAACAAGATTCCAAAAAAGCAGGTGGGTAACACAAATCACTTCCAATACTGTTGATTTTTTCTAATTCGGTATCCATGTATTCCGGACTGGCGATCCTAAGGAAATGTTGGAGTATATGTGGAAGTGTAAAGTGCGTGTGAATGTTTGTGAATGAAACCTCAATAAACACTGAATAATTTACAGTGTGTTTCATTAAAATTGAGTAAGAAAAAGGGAAGTTATACAAATTTTAAAATAGGGAGTTACTTATCATGCACCCTGTATATACAGTACTGGTAAATTGTTTGGCAACACCTGTACAATTTATGTAATTTCTCCTTATTAACTAATAGAGTTATTTTAGTAGACGGTACTTTCCTGTTATCCCGGACCCCAGACTTTTTGCCAGTTGCCAGACTTCAATTTTGACACAGAATATTTTCGTTAAAACTAACGAAAATATCACGACTTAACCTAACCCTACCAACTAATTAGGTTAATTGAATGTCCGGTTAGGTAAACTGTACGCCCTTGATAACACTAGGCAACAAATTTCAACTTTTTTTTTGTTACAGACACGTGAACTACTGATTCCTACTAAAGCGCTGATGCTGATTTCAGATCTGATATCAAAATTTCTCTATCACGTCCAGATTTTGTGTAACCGAAAACCCCTATTTTTCATTTTTTTCTCACCCGCTTCTATTACGAAAGCCGTCTAAGCTACTTTTCCGTGCCACGTTTTATGTTAAGCATACTTAAATAATTAGTGAACAGGGATGTCTTTCCTCCTTTATTCTGGCTTAAGACAGACCGCGGAATTCCGCTGGCGGAGTTACCACCCCTGCGCCCAAATCCACCCAAAGCGCGTTAGTATTTTGTTGTTACTACTGAAAGGCAAATTCCTGTTCTTAAGTGAAACTTTGGTGTGTCCTCTTCCTTTGTCGCTTGTAGGATGACGAGCTCTCCTTCTGCAGGAACCAACAATAATCTCCCATCATATTTGGGTTGAAATTACCTTGGTATCTGTTTTCCATAACTGAGATCTGTTGGTGGAAGCGCTCACCATGCTCGTCACTTACAGCCCCAAGTTGGCCAGGAAGAAGTCAAGATGAGAATGTAAAAAATGAATTTTCAAAGACATTCTGCATCCCATTATTTCATAGATTTAAGCATGTTTTCTACGAGTTTACGGTGGTTTTCAGCTTTGTGGTTTCCAAGAAATTTTGACAACTTCAACGAAAGATGTCCATGCTCCTAGTTCATTCTCATTTAGGTTAGATGGAAACGATGAGTCGTGGATGACACTGCGGATCTGTGGTCCAGTGAAAACTCCAGCTTCTAGCTTAGCATCTGTCAATATTCCTTTGAATTTATCCTTTAAATATTGGAAACAACACTACCTTGATGATCCATACCCTTCACGAAATTTTCATAAGGCCAAGTTTAATGTGAAGTAGTGGAAGATGTACTTTCTGAGGGTCAATAAGTGCTGGGTGTTTCACATTGTATTTACCAACATGATGTTCAGTTCTAGATGGCCAATCATGTTTTTTGTAATGGTTCTTGTCATCTCTGCTGTTCCATAGACACAAAAAGCACATATGCTTGTGTAGCCCAACTGTAACCCAAGAAGTAATGATACAACTTTAAGGTCGCCACAAATATTCCATGTGTGGTCCTTATATTTGATGAGTCTTAGCAGCAGTTTCATCGATTCATAAGTCTCATTAAGGTCAGTGGCATGTGCTACAGGTATTGAAGGTTTTTCATTGCCATTGTGCAGTAATACAGCTTTAAGGCTAGCTTTACTAGAGTCAATGAACAGTCTCCATTCTTTTGGATCATAGCGAGCCAATCCCTTGCATCAGACCACTGATATCGTGGCAGAAAAACGTTTTCTTCCTGTAAGTAAAATATGAAAACTGCAAATGGCGATGGCGGAAATGGGAAACTTTGGTGTTTGGTTGGAGAAGATTAAATTCTTGAAGTCTTGACCAAGCAACTCTGCCTTTTCTTTTGGTAATTCCAAATCGCGCACTAAGTCATTTAACTCCGCTTGACTTAACAAATGTGGGGAAATATTTGCATCTGGAACATATATGCCATCTTTCCCTGTTTCTATATCACTAGCAGAATCTTCAGATGAACTGCTGTCTGTTATCGTTGCTGGTGGAACTGGTGGTGGATTTGTTTCATCATGTGGTACTGGTTTCATTGCTGATTCGCAGTTTGGGTATGTGATCTTTGATTTGTTTTTCTTTGTGAAACCAGCAATCTTTGTCAAAAAAAATAACAATCATTGAAGTGATTTTTCGGCTCACGCCAAACCATGGGGACTGAGAACGGCATAGCTTTTCTTTTACCATTCATCCAAGCTATTAACATTGCATTGCACTGTGCACAGCAAATATGTGGTGCCAGTCCCTGTTGGTCTCCTAACTTACAGTCAAAATAACACTTGTAGGCAAGTTTAATCTTTGTTGTTATGTTTCTACGTTGTGGCTTAGGTGTATATTGTCCACAGACAAAGCAAAAGTTGTCTGGGTGATTTACACAAGCACGTCTATTTGATGCCATTTTGAATTACCATACAATATCTGAAAAAAATGTAGAAAGTAATTATTACGATGTGCAAAATAAAAGAAATACACACCGTAGTACAAAACAAATGCTATAAAAACACACAAGTCACCAAACCTGTCACTTGCTCATCAGCAGAGAGCTTCAACAACCGTTCTGCTTGACTGTCACGTAGCGACTGACCATTGGGCCATTGCCCGTTACTATGCTCTTGACTCAGTGTTGCCAACTCGGGATAAATTTTATTTATCAAAATTGTTCGAATTTGTATATAGTTGGCAAAAAAAATTGCTTTAACCTTGAAAAGCAAGTTTCATATTACTGGCATTAAGCCGATTAAAACCAAAATCTGGATGTGGTAGAAAATTTTACTAAAAGTGATTTGCATTTTACAAAAATCTAGACGGATAGAAAAAATCTAATTATAGATTTGAAATCAGCATACCGAAATTAGCTAGGAGCACCTATTTGGTCTTCTGTAACAAAATCTTTGTTGCCTAGTGTAATTGGTTAGGTTAAGTCGTGATATTTTCGTTAGTTTTAACGAAAATATTCTGTGTCAAAATTGAAGTCTGGCAACTGGCAAAAGTCTGGGGTCCGGGATAACAGGAAAGTACCTAGTAGACTAGTGTCTGTTCCTATAAATAGACTATTGTTGTAAATGTACAAAATTTAGTAATTTAGATTATTTAACCCAATCATATTTCGTTATTTCGTTATATTAATCAGGTTTTAGTCCTAAAATAGAAAATAAAAAACCTGATTAATATAACAAAATAACGAAATATGATTGGGTTAAATAATCTAAATTACTAATTTTTGTACATTTACAACAATAGTCTATTTATAGGAATAGACATTAGTCTACTAAAATACTGTAACTCTGTTGGTTAATAAGGAGAAATTACATAAATTGTACAGGTGTTTCCAAACTTTGGATCACCTGAAGATCAGGGCCCCCAGCCTCAATTACCAAATGATATCTTCGTTAAAACGAACGAAAATATCACGACTTAACCTAACCAATCGTCAAGGGCGTTAAATTTAATTTTTTATTATATTTGGTACTGTAAAGCAAACAAAATAATTTTAAAAACAATAAACTTAAATTCACAATTTTCCTTTTAACAAATAATAAACTCGATCGAGATTCTCTGACATTTATGTATAGAATAAATGTATTTTAAGTGCCGTAATCGCATTAAAATAAATTGGAAATGGGAAAAGATAATAAAGCAGGAAAGATAGGAGTTAGTGGTATTCGATGGTGTAATTGGTAGGAGCGTTAACCCGGAACCATGTGACGCGTGTTCGAGTCAGACATGGGATTGATTACAAAATTTGATTATTTATCATTATGGTTATGGTTACAGGACTGACGAAATTTTGATTAGGGTTTTGATTATGATTGTGGGCCTTGAAAAATCTTGATTATGACTATAATCATGATTATGAACCTTGAAGATTACTGATTATGATTATAATCATGATTATGGCCTTGAAAAATCTTGCTTATAATTATAATTATGATTATGAGGCTTAACAAATCTTGATTATGATTTTTTATGATTACCATGCTTCATTATGATTATGACTATGATTATGGAGTTACGAGTAATAATAGTATGGTATTGGTGTATAGTTTGTGTAACTTATATTGGTATGTATTATGTATATCGTATTTGCTGTGTTAATATAAAAAAAAAAAAGAAATCGCTAATCAAATTCACTCTATTTTATTTTGAATTATAATTGTACAATCTACAATGAATAACTAGGAAAGCATCAGTATATGGCACACTCTCCTCTCAATACTATCATAGCATTATGATAATGCTAAATTTCACTATCACGCGCAAAAGATATGGCGTCCAAAAAGATATTGTTAGATTGCGCTAGATTTCATCAGACGGCCATAGGTTCAATGGAAGGGTCCCGATAGTTGCCATGGTAATGGAGTGACCAGTTTACTATATTCTTTGTAGAGTTTGTAGTTTTGTGGCTATACAAAAAGTTAACCATATACTAACAGAAGACAAATCAAGCCACATTTTAGTTAAAAAATAATTAACATATGCCATCAAGGGTACAGGATATTGAGTTCCGAAACAGACGACTTTCCCATTGCTAGCAGACTGGCTAGCAGTGTTACCAGAACTTAACTAAAATTCAAATCAAATCAATAACTGTCATTGATTACAACATTTTTTAATGTTGATTATGATTTGATTATGATTATGGCATTTCAAAACAGTTGATCAGATTACGATTATGATTACAGCGTAATCATGTGATTATGTGATTATAATAATAATCTTATGATTACAGCGTAATCATGTGATTATAATCATAACACTGCCCAACACCAATTTTGCTGATTTAATTCTAACACCTGGTTTTAGGTAACTTTGGTGTGCTGATTTCAAAAAATCATCTTAGTTTTTGCCTATCACGTCAGGTTTTCGAGCAATCAAATACGGATATTTTGGAGATATCGCATTTTGGCAGGGTTATGCCCAATTTTTTCTTTTCAAAAAATAAGTTTTTACATACTCAGAATCAGCATGGAAAGTAAACAATTGTGCAGGGAGTGAACTTTAATATACAATGGTAATATGACACATAAAGTGATTAAAAGTGTTTAAATAAGCAAAAAATGAATCCATATTAAAGCAAGCACGGGACCAGTTTTCTTAACATTGTCTTTTTCTTGTTTTCTTACTTTCAGTGCTGATAAATTTCTCTTATAGGACTTCCTAGAATGAGGGATGTCAAGACAATCTCTTTGCAGGCTCCAGCAGTAGTCAGCCATCATATGGGTATCCCATCTTCCTTGGTATCGTTCTTCCATCACTTTGATATCTTGGTGGAACCTTTCACCTTGCTCTTCACTAACATCACCAAGATTTTCTGGAAATTTATCCAGATGACTGTTGAGATAGTGAACTTTAATGCTCATGTTGCAACCCAACTGCTGAAAGTTTACAAGTAATCCTTTACAAGATCTTGTAATTTTCAGACTTTTTGTTTCCTAGGAAGTTCTTAACTACTGCCACAAAAGCATTCCAAGCTCTTGCCTCCGTTTCGGTCATTGAGTTACTGAACTGCGGATCTTTCATCAGTTTTCTTATCTGGGGACCATCGAACATACCAGCTTTAAGCTTCATCACTAAGACCTGGAAAGGCTGCACATATGTAATTAAAGCAATCACCTTCTTTATTCAAAGCTTTTACAAACTGCTTCATAAGCCCAAGTTTGATGTGGAGTGGTGGAAAAATGATCTTTTCTCGATCCACCAATGGCTCGTTTACAATATTTTTATCTCCTACATTTAAATTTTGCCTTAGTGGCCACTTTTCCTTTACCTTTACCACTTTTCCTTCATGGATCACCCAAAATAGGCATATTGCATTGCACGAAAACCTGATGTGATGGACAAAATCTAAGGTGATTTTTTAAATCAGCACATCAATATTATTCAGAAACAGGTCTTAGAATTAAATCAGCAGCAAAAAATTTTTTTTTTGTTGGGCAGTGTAATCAACCCCATGTCTGGTTCGAGTTTCACTCGACCCTTTTTCCCACTTTATTCTCTCTTCCCTTTCCATTTCGTTTGTAAATATATATATATATATATTATATATATATATTAATAATATATATGGGATGAATTTTCCACTTAAACACGTGAAAAGAATGAATGATACAAACCCACAAGGAAAAAGAAAAATATTCCAAGGCCTCCCTCTCGTGTATTCAACATACCTCATCAGCTCATCAGGGAATGACGACGAGGTGTAGTGCTGAGGTGTACTTTTCCTTGTGGGTTCGCACCATGTACTCTCTCTCTCTCTCTCTCTCTCTCTCTATATATATATATAATATATATATATATATATATAATTCATATCAAGTTTTTAATTTTCAAATAAACTTCAAACAATTTCATTTTATTTCAACTTTAATAGAAAGGTATCGTAAATTTAAGGAAACAAGCACACACACACACACACACACACACACACACACACACACATATATATATATATACACACACGCCTCGGTGGTGTAGTGGTTAGCATCGCTGACTACTAATCCTCCGGCTCCTGGTTCGATACCCGGTGACTGTAGTCGGCGCGCAGCAAACCCAGCTGTTTAGCCTTCCATACAATAAAATTGTTTGGTAGATAAATGGGTACGCTAGGTTGCCTAATGGTTAAGACGCTGGGCTGCCGATACGGCGGTCATGAGAACGAGTACGGACGAGGACTTCGTAATATCTGACAGTAAAGAGAAATTGTAAATAAATCTATAAATAATAATTAAGCATGGGATTAGTTTGTGTGGCGTATACACTCATTAGATATTTAGATATTTGGGCGATTAATTATATTAGCAGAAATCCAAATTAGACTCCAAATAAATCTAACCTAACCTAACTTAGAAAGAAAAAAAACCCACTTACATGTCGTTGTATCAGTAGGAATGTAGCGGAACTGGTTATTAAGAATAAATTTTAAAATTGTTGGGCATTTGTTCTAACACAAAATAATGTGAGTAATATTTTAATATTGTAATTTAACAGTATCACAATGAGTCAGATCGCAAAATATGGCAGATGTTGCCAAGATCTAATCTCACTAATTAAAGTTAAATAAAAGTTTTGCAGTTTTATTAAGAAATATCTAAATTTTAACTGACTAATGTTAATAACTTCGTGTTTGCTGTGAATATTTGGTTAAAAATCGTTATATAATTAATTCATATTCAAGCAATACATAATTTAAGAATTAAATTTAAATTTACGTAATTTAATTTCCGGTCGGAACCGAAACTCTGGAAATTTGTGGTTCCGATCGGAACTAACGGGCAGGAACCAAGTTCCGGTGCGCCTCTAGTTGTATGTTCTGTTGGCGAATTTATTTGAAGTTCATTATGGATTTCAGCTACAACAAATAATAGCCCAACTATCTAAATATCTAATGACTATTATTATACGCTACACCACGAACTAGTCCGATGTTTAGCGTGGGAAAGCAAAAATTGTAAGGTAATCATTCCAACCTATAACCTACAAAACACCACTTACATGTGGTTGTATGCTCTATTAAAAGTCTAACACGCAATTTACTTTTTGTAGGTAAATAAAAAAAATTGTCCCATATTATATATATTATATATATATATATATATATATATATATATATATATATGTAGTAAAGAACGACGCTTGTGTAGAAGAACGTTCCGCACAAGATGAGGAGGGAGAACGAACAAATGAAAAATGAGGTGTGTGTATATATATATATATATATATATATATATATATATATATATATATATATATATATATATATATATATATATATATATACATGATGAAAATAACTAGAAAGGGAAATTAAAACACGAAATAGTGCTGAAACGCTTTCGTGTAATGATACATATACATATTTAGGAACATTGAGGATGTTCCCGAGGATGTCATTAGACGAAAGCGTTTCAGCCCTATTTCGTGTGTTAATTTTCCTTCCTTCGTAATTATTTTCATCATAAATATTATTCATATGTTACTTTCGTGAAATAATTTTCATATATATAATGTTTATATTGTTATGCCTTAATTATAAACCCTGCAATTGTATGTTTAATTTTACTTTCTCCTTCAGATGCTTTTAGCTTTAATTGAAATAAAGTGTTTATGCCTTTCGAATCGTGGCTATATAATAATGAAATTATTTTTTTAATTATTATTATTATTATTATAATTATTAATTTTATTATTATTATTATTATTTTAACACTGAGTTTACTCTATTTTGTGACTATCTGCTGTAGTGTAGTGAAAGTCTTGCTTTAACTCGCGCAAGTTTCGCTACCTTCCGAAACCGCGACATCTTTACATTTTTAATTGTGTACGGCGACGTTAACTTAATTTGAATAATGTAATTAACTTAATGAAATCAATCTTAACCTAATCTAACCGAACGTAGTTTGTAGTCCCTTTTTTTCATGATATTCCTGTGATGACAGTTAATGTCACGATGAGCTATGTGTGTAACTTAAAGACTGTCCCGGTTTCGTAAGGTACCCAAGAATACACACGCATCCGTAAATCACTGCATATACAGAAGTTGCATCTTCCTGCATTGTGCAGTGTACATCTCTCTCTCTCTCTCTCTCTCTCTCTCTCTCTCTCTCTCTCTCTCTATATATATAATATATATATATATATATATATATATATAATGCAAGAAATTTCTATGTAATGAATCTGGTTGCCCATAAAAATTACATGTTCATGTCTATGGAAAAAATAACCTCACTGTAAATACATGTCTACGAAATATGTCTTTGAAATGTGCACACGAAGACCATTGAGTTGAAGCAAATCTCTTCGTCTTCATCATGTACTGTACTGTAATTACGTAGAAAGGGAGTAAACTGTAATTTTCTTTGCTTTCTTTTATAATACACGCTTATTAAGTGTGTAAGTACGCTTATTACGCATTTTTCATTAAGGGAATTACGCCTTTAAGCGTTCCTCTTTAATAAACGCGAAGTAAAAATGAACTTACAAATATTTATTAATTAGGAAAAGAGCGGAAACCAATTCTCTTCTTCGTCAAATCCCGCAAATGAAGTGGGATGCCGCAGTGGAATCGACCGCGGATCGATCCTGAACCGTCGTTCGAAACCATCAATAAGGTATCATAAGGTAAGGTATTATTTAAAATCAAATTATTTTCAATTTCCTCTCGGGACCCCGATAACGAGAAGAGAAATCTTGATGGTGAAGTAGTGTGAACCATGCAGTAATTATGGCATTTAAGTGAGATAAATAGATAAATAGATAAATAGATAGATAGATGGATAGAGAGATAGATAGATAGAGAGAGAGAGAGAGAGAAAGAGAGAGAATTTACACAGTCAATTTTTATTTTATGTTTTTACCTCCCCCGCTGTTACTGTACAGTAGTTTCATTATTATTAGCTTAGAACAAATTGAAGGTATAACGACTCCCATAAAGTAAAAGTTGCTTTCCATATCATTATTTTGTCTTTTACAATTAATCTACTCTTGCTTTCTACTCATTATATTATTATATATATATATATATATATATATATATATATATATATATATATATATATATATATATATATATATATATAGAACAACGAGACGTAAAGGTGGCTGTGCTATTTATATACATGAGAGTCATATGACAGAGACGGTAATAAGTAAATCCAACAGCTTCGTAGAAACCTTTGCAGTGAAAATAGAGAAACTAAACGTGGTACTGATAGTCATCTGTAGACCTCCAAACTCCCCAAATGAAAAATTTTCGGATGCCATTGTTGATATCAGAACCCTAATAAAGTCCCTAAACTCTCCATCCCCTAATATAATACTCTGCGGCGATTTTAATTTTCCACTTATAAAATACAAAAAGGTGGGAAGAAATATATTTATACAAGAAGATAAGGGGGGCACAAGAGAGGACCAGGAGCAAGCAAAAATGCTGATGGCTCTCACAAACGAGTTTATGCTGACACAGGAGATAACAGAAAATACCATTAAAAATAACTGCCTAGATCTGGTATTCACAAATAACACGAACTTAATTGCCGATATAAAAATAACCCCAACTATTATCTCAGACCACAATATAATCGAGTTATCAACAAATATGGCGATAACTTTAAAAGACATACGGAAGGAAGAAACAAATTTGGGGCTTTTAACTTAAACTCCAAGACCATAAATTGGGAAGAAATCAGATCACACATGGCCCAAATAGAGTGGAGAACAGCTTTAGAGAATAAAACAACTGAGGAAATGCTAACAAGGTTGGAAGAAAAGACGTTGACAATCTTGGAAAAATATGCTCTGAAAGCACAGCCAAAAGGAAAGCGGAACTGACTAGAGAGGCAAAAGAGAAGAATATTCCGCAAAAAAAAGAGAGCAGCGACGAAGTTAGCAAATTGCGGAGACAATGCCAGGAAAGTAATACAAGAGAAACTGGAGAGTATCGATAGGGAAATACATACTTTGATAAAGGGCCATACAAACAGGGAAGAGGAAAAGGCGGTAGAAGCAATAAAGGAAAATCCAAAGTACTTCTACAGCTATGCGAAAAGGAAACCAAAAACGCGCGCTACTATCGGCCCCTTAAAGAAAAGAATAATGAACTAACAGACGATCTAAAAGAAATATTTGAAACATTGAGAGCCCAGTATGAATCGATCTTCAGTACCCCAAAAAGTGATAAAGCGATACCTGACATAGATGCATTCTTCGAAGAGAAATTGCAAAGAGAGTGTAGAACAGCCTTTGATTTCACCCAGAAGATGTAGCGAGAGCTATAGAACAAATGAAATCACATTCAGCCGCAGGTCTGGAAAATGGAACGCACTATTAATTAAAAACTGTAAAAATGAAATAGCTGCACCCTATACTGGATATGGAGAAGATCCCTAGAAACTGTGGAAATACCGTGCATCTTGAAAAGAGCAAACATTGTCCCAATATATAAAGGAGGGGATAGATCTCAAGCAAAGAACTATAGACCAGTGTCAGTGACATCCCACCTCACCAATATATTTGAAAGAATAGTCAAAGAGAAAATCTATGACTTCTTGGAGACATTGGAAAGATTCAACAAAAATCAGCACGGATTCCGATAGGAAAGATCATGCTTATCACAACTGGTCAACTTATATAGCATTATAACAATATCGTAGATGTACTTGAAGGCAATGAAAACTATGATGTCATATACACGGATTTTGATAAAGCTTTCGACAAACTGGGAAAATGGATCCATAACTTCCTCAGAGAACGACTACAGATCGTCATAATTCAAGGTGTATCATCATCAGAATCAGAAATACGCAGCTCAGTGCCACAAGGTACAGTGCTGGCCCCAGTCCTGTTCATTATCATGCTAACAGACGTAGACAGTCGAGTTAACAGCAACAGTATAGTAACATCATTTGCGACGATACAAAGATCAGCAGAAAAATCAGCGATGCAAATGAAGCGATGGCCTTGCAGAGGGCCACGAGCAAAATATACACATGGTCAGAAGACAACAATATGACATTTAACACCGAGAAATTTCAGCTCTTCAGATATGGTAGAAATGAGGAACTTAAACAGACTGCATATTATGCTCCAGATAGACAGGAAATTCAGAGAAGCACGAAAGCGGTCGACTTGGGGGTAATGATGACCGATGATGCCAAATTCGAGACACAAAATCAGATAGCAATAAACAAAGCAAAAAGAGTCGCGGGACAGGCATTATGAACGTTCAAAAGGAGGGACAAGACAATAATGATTCCCCTACTGAGAACACTGATCACACCAAAACTTGAATACTGCTCAGTTTTGACGTCCTCATATAAAAAGGAAGAAATTAATAAACTAGAAGAAACGCAGAGACATTTCACAGCCAAAACTGATGGCTGCAAAGAACTTAACTACTGGGAAAGAGTACGTAAACTAAATCTGTACTCCCTCGAAAGAAGAAGAGAGAGGTATAACATAATCTACATATGGAAAATGATCGAAAAACTGGTACCAAACCTCAAACTAAACCCAATTACCATCCAAACAACGCTGGACAACAGGAAAGGCAGAATATGTAGTGTTCCCAAACTAAAGGCCCGACAAGGGACCTCCTCAACAGTGAAGGAAAATAGGTTGGTTGTCAGGGGCCAAGACTTTTTAACCAGGTTCCAAAGGACCTCAGAAACGTTGCAGGGGTCAAAGTTGAAGTTTTCAAGAGAAGACTTGATGCCTGGCTCAAGACGGTACCAGATGAGCCGGGTGTACCTGGCTATGTACGGTGGAGAGCGCAAGAGAGCAACTCGCTCCTCTACCAAGCCAGGCCTAGAGCGGGGCCACCAACTTGACCTTCGTGTGAAGAGAGACCGACGCACGAAACCCCTACGAGGTTAACCAGGTATATATATATATATATATATATAATATATATATATATATATACACCTTTCGTCAGCTTCCGCCCGAATTGTTTATTCTGACGAAGGTCAAGCTTTTCACTCCACCTTAGACCTACAGTTTAACGTGGAATCCGAACCACGTCCCACTAGCAGCCCAGCGTCTTAACCACTAGGCCACCCAGGGTACCCATTTATCTACCAACCACTTTCTTTATTGTATGGAAGAATGAACAGCTGAGCTTTGCTGCGCGCCGGTTGCCGTCACCGGTCTCGATCTCAGGGCCGATGGATTCGTTGTCAGCGACGCTGACCACTACACCACCGAGGCATGTTATATATATATATATATATTGCGCGAAATGACTGGATGCTTTCACACATATATACATGTGTGTGTGTGTGTGTGTGTGTGTGTGTGTTTTAATTTACAAATGTCGTAGAGTAATATTTTTTGTGAGATAACAATTTTGGTACCTGAGGACATTAAAAAATGTCTAGAACTCTTAAGATACGCCCTTCTCGGTTTGGCGCTAAGTTTAAGTTCGCTTAAGTTATAGTTACTTCAGATTCACTAGTTTTTAAAATAAATAGAATAAATAAAAAATTTGTAGGCCCTACCTCGATTTTTCTGGGATTCGCGCATGTGTGTGTGTGTGTGTGTGTGTGCGTGTGTGTGTGTGTATTGTAATTTTTAACGAAAATATTAATGACACGACATTGTTCAGATATAAAATTTTGCTGAGTCATGTTTGTGCTTTCAGGAAAATTTGTTTCATAAAAAGTCCTCTTTTTTTTTTTTTCCTTTTTTTTTATTATTGTCCAAAAGTGAGGTTTCCCCATCACTTATTTTAACTTTAATTTATTACTGACTTTGTACAAGTACAATCAATTGCATTCGTATTTAAAACTATAAAATATATATATATATATATATATATATAGTGCAGAACATTTAATATTTGCATGAAATCCCGTTGCGTATCATATAATATTACACATAATATATTAGGATGACTAGAAGTTAGAGGTTAGGGGTATCATCAGGATTTGTATATATGGATGTTATCTGACTGATAATAAGTTACTACTTCACGACATACAAGTAGGCTATATTCTCCGCTTGCATAGGTCGTGAAAATTATACCCGGTTTGGTCGAGTCACTGTTATGAGTGATGAGTCTGGATTACTTTAAAAGGTAAAGCAAATTTAAATATTTAAAATAACTATCATATAAGGCTTTGTGCGTTATATATATATATATATATATATATCCTGCTAAATCTAGAGGTTTTTTCTTTTTTTTGGCTGCGATGCGAAAGTCTGGAATGTGAGCGAGAAAACCCAACAATTTGTGAGGATTGTCCAGTACCTATAGATGACGAGTGGGCATTGTGGACATGATTTGTTATGCGGTAGACGCCTCTATCCTTCCTTAATACTTAATCTGCTTCTTTTCCTTCGTCTGTTTGTTTACCTGAGAGAGGAATGCGAAATACAAAGTTCATTCGGTCCTTCTGAGGAGGACGTCTGCACTGCAACAAGGTCACGTATAGCGTTCCCTAAGATAATTTCCCTCATCGTTTTATTCCCCTTTCTCATCTTTGGTTTACCTTCTTCGCCCTTGGGTTAGGGTTAACATGGGTTAGGTTATCTTAAGGTGATTAGTTTAGCTTAAGTTGAGTAAGGTTTGGTTCTTGGTTTTAAGGTTAAAGGATAGTAGTTAGAGATAATCTAGGACTTTTCAAGTTAGGTTAGCTTAACGGAATAAGTTAAATTAGGTTAGGTTAAATATTCTCACTTTCAGAGCGAGAATGAGAACGAAGAACGTGATTGTATAAGTTTTTATTATGCCATCTGGTGGCGAGATTTCCAACACGGGTTTATCAAACCGACAGCATATATATATATATGAGAGAGAGAGAGAAAAAAAAATTCAATACAGACCTCTTTCATCGTTGACGTAAATTCATATTTAAAATGTTAGATTATTAACAAATGCAAATGTTATGCTGTAAAAACTCTTTCAGACTCGTTAAACCCAGAGGAGGCGTATCAATGCTCGCAGTTGTGAAAGTGTCTGTGCAGAATTAATATGTTATTTTTATGCTTCAAGCACGACACTTCGTGTTAACTAAATTTACTCGTAAAAAAGACTTACAAGATATAATTATATTAATTTTCATTGATATATTCAGTCTATATTGTATTATATTATATTTCATTTCAATAAATATAAAATTGATTTATTAAAAATTTTAATTACCTCCCAAAAAATTCACAAAAACATTTGCGTTTTAATTTGGGAGTTTTTGAAGTACAGTAAAAATAATGTCTAGGAAAAATGGTGTAACAGAAATAAATTGATCCTAAATCAGTATCGAAATAGGGTTGAATTATAGATACACAAATTATTATTTTAGATACATAAAAATGATTGAGCAATTAATACTTAATATAAGATGCGACGCAAGAACATTCGCTCGTCTCGAAAATTGCCTCAATTTTGCAAATTATTTTACTCGCTTCAAAGAGTAATTTACAATTGAAGTTCGACTCTTTAAAGTCATTCCTTGAGGGTTGAGAACTGAATTGCGCATGCGCGGTTTACCTTATTTGGCCATTTAAAATTCCCCTGATTGTTCAAAGTTTTTCTCCATTAACGTTAATAAAGGTAGATATATCATAACCATATGACGTCATGTCGGGGAAAAGAATATGCGCACGCAAAATACTTGGTTGAAACAACTAACAAACATGGATAACCATTTGACAACCAATGAAAATGGTTAATTCAACCATAGCCCTAAACCATGCTTATTTTCAGGTAACGAACTTAAATCAACCATCTGAGTTTAGTTGTCAAGTTGTTTTGGTTGTTGCAATCAATTTTTTTATTTTAGGGGAGGGCACGGATGAAGACAGTGCTTTTATCTTTCGTGGATGCCAAGTTGTTAATCAGATGCCAAGTGAAATAAAGGAAAGTGATTGCGATATGAAATGATGCATGGTGCCCAATTTTGCAACATCAAATGATTCCAATTGTTTAATCTCTTCGGTGATGAGTCACGTACGGAGGTCAGTGGGTATTCATACGGAGGTCAATGGGTATTCATGACCACCATGCACCGACACTCGTCAAGACAAACGCCTCGTAATCAAGCCATGGATGAACTGGGAAGGAGAAATAGTGATAAGACCGTTGTTTGTTGTCTCTTAGGTTCGACTGTGGCTCGAAAATGCTAATAGGGGTTTCACGCACTTTCCCCGCCCAGTTCATGGCATTATGCCACCGTCTCAATGACACTTCTCGATTGAAGGGCGTAAAGAAACGGACAATCATGCAACCAACCAAACCGGCTGGTTGGTTGGATGGCTGAAGTGGTTTATACATTTTATAACTTGTCATTCCATTTTATATATCACGCATAATGTAGTTTTCTCTCAAAATCACCCAATCAATATTATTAATTAATGTTAATATAAGCATATATCATTAACTATAATTCAATACAAAGTACAACGCAAATCGACCGAATTAATGTTGGTTTTATACATATATTAATATTAATGTTTGGGCTTGTTTAACCTCTTCTGTAACGACAAAGGTCATGTGACGAAGGGGACATACAGCTTTAAGTGGAATCCAAATCATCTAAGGGAGGGTCGCCACATCATTTGGACTCGAAGGACGGTCACCCAGCCCGGCTGATTTAGCGGAAAACAGTGTTGCAATGTGGCTACGATGTAGTCCTACATCTACACACACACACACACACACACGCACACACACACACACACATATATATATATATATATATATATATACTGTAGACTTTATCATTTGTAAAAACCACAAACCAACGTTCTCTTTTAAAAGTAACTACAAACTCTCTCTCTCTCTCTCTCTCTCTCTCTCTCTCTCTCTCTCTCTATCTATATATATATATATATATATATATATATATATTAGTCAATGTAGTCAAGCTCAAGTGGAAGAAGTATAAAACGTTTAAAAACTTTTCCACACGCCCAAAACCTCATTTCAGGGTACAAGCAGCTCGCAGCAGCATTGCCTATCAAATAGGGGGTTAATGTACTGACGAAACTTCCGTACGTAGTTCATCACCACTGAAAACAAGCAACAATGTTCCATATTATTCCAGTTCAAAGAATATTCAAATCCCTATTCGTTTTCGCGCAATTTTCGCTGTTTGTATTGCAGACACCCCCCCAGTTATTATCACTCCAGATGCATGATTCTTCAGGAGCAAGATGTCCCACACACACACACACACACATATATATATATATATATATATATATATATATATGCCTGTTTTTTCTCTCCTTCGTCGTGGGCATTCGACCTTGCAGGGTCATCAAAAGATTCGGACGTCTGAAGTAATTTCCATACTCGCAAATAAACTCAGACAATAGCACGAATGTATACCCTGAAGGGTCGCCCTCCATTGCCATATGAGGTGAAACTATGCCGTAATATGCCGTTTATGGAGTTAAAGAGAGGTAAAAGGAAAGGTACAAAGCAATCTACAGTGTCTCTACGAGCGAAGTACCAGATTTCTTAAGGGAGTTAAAACCAGACTAGATTTGGTTCGGGATAGATGTTTGGTAGGACGTTGCACCTTTGAACATCAAGGAAGCCCCGTGGCAAATTCATGGGTTCCAACAGCAGTTGCCCCAAAAGATGTTCTCTAATCGTAATTATTCCTAATTTAGACGATATTCGTATGTTGATCAATCGAATGTCTTTTGTAATTCTTTGACAATTTGAAAAGAAGAAAAAAGAAAAAGGGTTTCACTTGATATCAAGACCGCCAATGTTTATTAATGACTTTTCCTATGAAATTAGCTTGGATTCCTATTTATTTTAGAACTTTTATTGAAGCAAATGTAAATTCGTTTGTTTGTTGTATTCTACAATCGTGTAGAAGTGTTTTGTTACGGTTTTTTTTTACAGTACATACCGTGTATGGAATTCGTTTACTACAGTCTACAGTATATACAAGTACGCTCGAAACTTTTGACTATGCGGCTGATTGCTTACAAAGATTTTAAGATCCATTTCAGTATAATAAAACTTATTTTTATTTTTATGACGGCATTTTCCTTTGTTCTTTTTGAATAATATAATGAATATATAATTTTATTTATTAAAGAAGTTAATTTACAGGTCCATAAATATGGCGCAATTTTATACTTGTTAAATAAATATACGTATCAGGGAAATATAGCTTACAAATAGTATGTTTATATTTATATTTTAATCACTTTTTTTATTAACTTCCTACCTTTTTTTTATTATTTTTATTTTATTTTTTATTTTCAGTGGCAAAAATCTGGAATTTTTTTCCTTTTCTATATTTGGTAAGTAGTGATTATTTTCCGTTTTCTGTTTGTAAGTCGTTTTCTATGAATCCATTTTCTGAATTTAAATGGATGACTTTCGTAAAAGTAATAAATGGCTCCGTGTGATTACGGTTCGCGAAGATATCGTGATTGCGGTACTCTGCTAAAAATATATCCTAATAAATGTTTGAGAAGGATCAAAAGGGCATCTTTTATATTCCGAGAAATGTTCGTAATTTGGCATAAAATAACCAATTTCGGTTTTTACATTTTTTCTCCTGCAAATAATGCGGTGCCGAAAAATATTTATTACATTTTTGGGTAATTTTTTTTCTTGTTCTGTTTTGTCCTTCAGATGCTCATCTAATCATTCTCTCGATTTCGTTCTATCTCATCTCATTGTGACGCATAATTAGTTCAGGTGATTTTTTTAGCTCATAATTGTATTATAATATGTGGATGACGTGACAAAACGTGTGTGTGTGTGTGTGTGTGGTGTGTGTATGTGTGTGTGTGTTAGAGAGAGAGAGAGAGAGAGAGAGAATGATAACACCGACATTACTTTTTAAGTACTTTTAAATTTGTACAGGGCAACGTCAATGCCACGTGGTTACACCGCTTCTCAATTACATCAGCGAGGTTGAACGGTGTTAGTTGGGTCTGTTCAGTAACTGGATGGGTGACCATCCTCCGTATTCGGATGATATAAAGACCCTTAGATGTTTCGGATCCCGCGTAAAGTCGTAGGTCCCCTTCGTCACGTGACACTCGCCTTTACGGAAGAAGTTGAATAAGACCCAAATATTATCCTTATTACTATAAATTTTTCACAAATGTAAACATTACATAAATACGGTAATAAAACGCTTTAATTTATGCTTTATGCCAAGTCACATATGGGTCATTTTTCTTTTTTATCAACAGTGATGTCACTGCAGCGCTTTTATGAGGTACTTGACGATGAGGGAAAAGGAACCAGTTCCGATAGATAGATAGATAGAATAACCTATATTATTTCAACAATGCCTACTTTTATTATTGACAAAAACACAATCTTTACTTGTTGAAGCGTTTCAGTGAAGTGCTCAATTTAGGGTAAAGATTATCATTGTTTGAAAAAAATACAAGCAAATTTCTTAAAGAATTTCTTTAAGAATTTATTAACCCCCCTGGTTCCTGCGTCGGAACCAGGGGGGGACTCAGCCCCCAATGACTTTTGTGGGGGGGGGGGGCCTTAACCTGATTGAATTGGCTTACACCTTGCTTCTCGCAATGAGAGACGGAGGAATTATTTTGGTTGTTTTGTATACATATATATTGTTTTGTCAGGCTGAGTCCCCCACTCGAATATATGTTGCTATATATATAACCTAAAGAACGACGCTTTGTATAGGAGAATTATCCGCGCAAGATGAGAGCGAAAGAACGAAACAAATGAAAAAATGAGGTACCCACCCGGGAATCGAACCCGGGATCTTCCGATTGCCGGTCAGATATGATAACCACTACACCACAGGCCTCACCCAAACAAATGTCGTAATTCCTCTACATACGCGCAGAAACCAATGCCCCAAAGGGGCACCTCCCGCATGCCGTAACATTAAATACATTATAACTGCAAACACGCAGTATAATTAACGTAAAGAACGACGCTTTGTATAGGAGAATTAACCGCGCAAGATGACATTTGTTTGGGTGAGGCCTGTGGTGTAGTGGTTATCATATCTGACCGGCAATCGGAAGATCCCGGGTTCGATTCCCGGGTGGGCACCTCATTTTTTCATTTGTTTCGTTCTTTCGCTCTCATCTTGCGCGGATAATTCTCCTATACAAAGCGTCGTTCTTTACGTTAATTATACTGCGTGTTTGCAGTTATAATGTATATATATATATATATATATATATATATATACTAGCGGAGCGACCCGGCGTTGCCGAGTGGCTGTTGAACGCTATATATATATATATATATATATATATATGCCCGGTTAAGTCAACTGGATTAATTGAATGCCCGGTTAGGTCAACTCAATGCCGGATTAGATTAATTGAATGCCCGGGCAGGTTAATTGAATGCCCGGTTAGGTTAATTGTACGCCCTTGACGACTGGTTAGGTTGACTGGTTAGGTTAAGTCGTGATATTTTTGTTAGCTTTAACGAAAATATTTTCGTTAAAGCTAACGAAAATATCACGACTTAACCTAACCAGTCGTCAAGGGCGTATAGTTGACCTAACCGGGCAGTCAATTAACCTAACCGGGCATTCAACACCCAGGTGCACAACCTCGGGACCTAATCAATATGTGTGTGTGAAGTTTCATGTTTGTAACTGCTTCCATTTTGGACCTATGGCTGGAACACACACACACGTCCTTTTATTTATTATTATTATTATTATTATTATATTATTATTATATATATATATATATATATATATATATATATATATATATATAAAGGATTGTTATAAAATCCTTAAAGGGCTTTAAAAAAATAGTACCTTTTCTTATTTGAGATAAAACTAAACAGTAACAGGTACTATAAAGCTTAACTATCAAAGTTTTTCATATTTTACACCAATTCTGTATATAACAGGCTATGAAACTGATGATATTTTCCATTATTTAGCGCGTTATCTTGCCAAATGAATTGTGGGTACTCGCCACCTAGCGGATGGAGGTTTTATAAACTTAGACAAGTTATCAAATTTATCTTTGAAAAATACGAGCCTATATGTTTAATTTATTAACTGATAACTATATTTTAATAAACTTTAAACTATATATTAATAAATATCAAAATATAATTTAAGTTAACGTTTCCTGCGGGTAATTTAGTTCTCATGTCAAACACTAGATGTCAGAAGAGAATATTTTTAACTGAAGCAAAAGTGAGGGAAGTTTCAGATCTTGTAGCTAGTCTTTGCTAATGTTTTATACTTGAACATATCCTCCATCCTGGGCGATGCAACATTCGATCCTATTTTGCATGAATTAAGACACATTTTCGGTTTATTGCCGTGTGATTTGGGGGACTGTTGTTTCGATTCGTGCCTTCAGTTCTGCCAAATGTTGAAGTTTTTTGGTGTAAACGATGCTTACCTGGCACCGTAAAAAAAAGTCTAAAGGGATAGGTGGGTGAGCGTGGTGGCCACGGAAGTTTTCCTCATTTTCCAATACATTTTCCTAGGAAAGTTCAATTTAGGAATTCTGTAACATTAAAAACATAGTGGCTCACTCAACCTAGAAATTCTTTAGACTTCTTTCCATAGGAACATGCAAAGATCATAGTTTACATTTTATGCCACAAAGCCTCATCATTTGGTAGAAATAAAGGCACAGCTCGAAACAACAGACCGCTAAATTACACGGCAACAAATCGAAAATATGCTTCAATCTTTGCAACATGAAGTCGAAAGCTGCATCGCCGGTATGAAGGATATGTTCGGAATGTAAAGTGTGCAAAATGCCTTGATCGTTAAAGTGTTTAATACCATTTACCATTTTGTTCTGTCTGAAAACGTAGAAAAAATCATTTAATTTTAAAACCCCTTAAAGAATTTATAACAACCATATATGTAGCGAATCTGAAATACATAAAGAAGAAATTGAAAACGAAAAAATAAAAATAATCCTAGCCAATATACAGAGCCTAAAACCAATCCATTTCCTTGACAAAGTCACATATCTAAAAGAAACAAGAGTAGACTTTACATACCTCACGGAAACTCATCTGAAGGACTGCCAGGCGAACTGTGAAAACTGTGAGTTTTGTATCGACAAAAAAGAAATACAAATTGACAACTATAACATACTTCGACCTGACAGAACAGAAACACCAAAAGGAAGATGTGCTATTTATACACGCGAACAACATATGGTAAGAATGGCTATAAGTACTTCAAACAACTACGAAGAATTAGTAGCACCAAAAGTTGAAAAATCAAACATACAGCAGTAATACAGTAATTGTAATATACAGTATAAACCCCCGAATACTTCAACTACAAAATTTGCAGGTACCGTTACAGAGGTTAGGAACAGGATGAAAACTCTACACTCCCCAAACCCCAAATATTATTCTCTGCGATGATTTTAATTGCCCACTTCTGAAATATACAAGATGGGGAGAAATATATGTATAACCCAAGACAAGGGAGGCACACGGGAAGACCAGGAGCAGGCAAAAATGCTGTTAGCTCTAGCTGATGAATTTATGTTATGTTAACACAAGAAATAACAGAAAATGCAAGGAAAACAACTGCCTAGATTTAGTATTCACAAATAACAACAACGTAATTGATAACATTAAAATATCCTCAACTATAATATCAGGTCATAACGTTATTGAAATAATCAATATATAAAAACAGGGAAGGAAAGAATACGAGCTATAGAAAGAGGCAAATTCGAAATTTTTAATCTTCACTCTAAGGCTATAAATTGGGAAGGTATTACATCCAGCATGGAAGCAATAGACTACAAAACCATCTTTAAGGATAAGACAACGAAAGAGATGCTAATGACCCTCGAAGAGAAGACGCTAGAAATTGGGGAAAACGGTGTCTCAGAAAAACAACAAAGAGGAAAGCGACACAAATTCGAGAGACAAAAGAGGTCAATGTTCCGCAAGAAAAAAAGAGTGACTGTAAAACTAAGAAACTGCAAAGACAACAACATCAGAAAAATATTAAATAATAAACTGGAGAGTATAGATTGCATCATACAGGACCTAATTGGGAACAATACAGAGAAGGAAGATGACGCTATAGAAGCGATAAAGGTTAACTCAAAATATTCCTATAATTTTGCAAAAAGGAAGACGAAAAATCACGCGACTATCGGACCTTTAAGGACTGAAAACAACGTATTAACCGATAATTTAAAAGAAGTGTTTGAAATATTAAGAGCTCAGTATGAATCAGCTTTCAGTATCCCCGAAACTGATAAGCTAATATGCGCCAGAATCGCGTTCTTTAAAGAAGAATTACAAGGGGAAAGTATAATGGACTTTGACTTCGCAACAGATGATATTACACAAGCTATAGAAAAACTAAGGGCACACTGGGTAGCAGGCCGAGACAAATGGAATGCCACACTAATCATAAACTGCAAAAATGAAATCGCTAAGTCCCTATATTGAATATGGAGATGATCACTAGACACGGGAGAAATATCGAGCATCCTGAAAAGAACAAACATAGTTCCAGTATATGAAGGAGATCGACCCGAGGTTAAAAACTATAGGCCAGTTTCTCTGACATCACATCTTACCCAAATATTTCAAAGACTAGTTAGAGAAAATATCTATAACTTTTTTGAAACTCAGAAAAAATTAAATGATAACCAACAAGGAATTCGGTCAGAAAAATCATGCCTTTCACAACTAATGGAACACTATAACAACATTACTGATGCACACGAAAACAATGAAAACCATGATGTGATACACACACACACTTTGCTGAGGCGCTCGACAAGTGTGACTATGGAATTATAGCACATAAACTGAAATATATGGGAGTAACGGGAAAGGTAGGAAAGTGGTTATATAGGGGGGGGGGGGGACGTAAATCGGGGGATTACTGTAGTCGAAATTTTTCAGTGTTAAATTTCATATTATTGTTTCAGACCAAATGTAGATTCTGTTTATGTCCGTTTGTAAAGATTCTATATCTATCTGCAGGCATTCGCCCTTGGCCCACACCTTTATGCATAAAAAAATGGGTTTTGCTACTAATTTTGGTGTCATTAGCAAAGGATGTTAATGCTAATGACACCAAAATTAGTAGCAAAACCAATTTTTTTTATGCATAAAGGTGGGGCCAAGGGCGAATGCCTGCAGATAGATATAGAATCTCTACACACAGACATGAACGGAATCTACAATTGGTCTAAAGGTAATAATATGAAATTTGACACTGAAAAATTTCGACTACAGTAATCCCCCGATTTACGCGCTCCCCCATTTGCCAGGTTTCCGATTAAAGAGGTCCAAAAAATATTAAATTTTTTTTATAAATAAATAAAAAGGCACTGGTGGTTAAGAAGCCAGCTCCAAGAGACCCTAATGGTGTTTTTTTTTTTTTTATTTGTTACATGTTATTACTAATTTTTACCTTTTTTACAGACGAGTTTATGTATTTATTTATTTAATTTATATTTTTTTGGGCAGATTATTATTATTATTATTAATTATTATTATTATTGTTATTATTATTGTTTTGTATTTTATTTAATTTTATTTAATTTTCGGGGTGTCTTGGGGTTGGGGGAGCCCGTACTTAGCACATTGAATTGTACGTTATAGTTTCCCCAATTTACGCGGAAGGTTCAGGAACGCATCTACCTCGTAAATCGAGGGAGTACTGTATTAAGGTATGAAAGAAGGGCGGACCTAAAATCCAAATGGACAGGAAATTCAGAGAAACTCTAAAACAAAAGAATAACTGAACAGATACTGAGAACCTTTAAAAGAAGAGATAGAAATATAATGAGTCCTCTGTTGAAAATAGTGATCATACCCAAGTTGCAATATTGCTCGATCTTACCATCCCCATATAAATAAAGAAGAAATTAATCGTCCAGAAAGGGTTCTTCACAGCCAAAATCAATGGGTGCGAAGGACTAAATTACTGGGAAAGGTTGCGTAAATTAAATTTATATTCGTTGGAAAGAAGAAGAAGAGAGAGGTACACCATTATTTACACTTGGAAAATAATAGAGGAACTGGTCCTTAATCTTACTTTGAACCTTATAACCATTCAAACAACGGTGGAATGTAAGAAAGGAAGAATGTGTCGTGTTCTTAAATTAAAGACTAGAGGGAGGACATCCTTAATCCTGATTAAGGGAGAACGAACAAATGAAAAAATGAGGTAACCACCCGGGAATCGAACCCGGGATCTTCCGATTGCCGGTCAGATGTGATAACCATTACACCATGGGCCTCACTCGATCAGAAGTCGTAATTCTCCTACATACGCGCAGAAACCATTTTTTCATTTGTTCGTTCTCCCTCCTCATCTTGCGCGGGATGTCTTCTATACAAGCGTCGTTCTTTACGTTAATTATACTGCGTGTTCTTTGCAGTTGAAAATGTATATATGTGCGGCATGCGGGAGGTGCCTCCCTCGGGGCATTCGTTTCTGCGCGTATGTAGGAGAATTACGACTTCTGGTCGAGTGAGGCCCATGGTGTAATGGTTATCATATCTGACCGGCAATCGGAAGATCCCGGGTTCGATTCCCGGGTGGTTACCTCATTTTTTAAATTTGTTCGTTCTCCCTCCTCATCTTGCGCGGAATGTCTTCTATACAAGCGTCGTTCTTTAGGTTAATTATACTGCGTGTTCTTTGCAGTTGAAAATGTGTGTGTGTATATATATATATATATATATATATATATATATATATATATATATATATATGACTGACTTATGTCCCATCCGGCTTAGAAGCCGGGTCGGATCCCGCAGATGGCGTCTTCGCTCCAGTTTCTTCTTGTTTGTCACCTCCCTCCTGTGGACCAGGAAGGGAAGATGCGTCGGTTCGCCCGTACGCGGTATGCGCCATCATCATAGGGTTTCTTGAGAAATAAAGCAGCCTGTCTGACATCCCTCTGCTGCTTGTTTGGTCTGCGGCACCTTATTCTGTATATTCGGAGCAGCCCTAGAACGCAGGTGCTAGGGTTCCCTCATCCGCCACCCGACGGACGCGCCTGGTAGGAGTGCTCTCTCCCCCAGGGGGATATATATATACTATACACACACCTCGCTAACCTCGTTGATGTTCCGTGTGTTGGTCTCTCTTCACACGAAAATCAAGCTGGTGACCCCGCCACTAGGCCTGGCTTGGTGGAGGAGCGAGTTGCTTTCTTGCGCTCTCCACCTCACATAACCATGTACACCCGTCTCATCTGGTACCCTCCTGAGCCAGGCATCTAGTCCTCTCTTGAAAACTTCAACTTTGACCCCTGTAACGTTTCTGAGGTCCTTTGGAAGCTGCTTAAAAAGTCTTGGCCTCCTGACAACCAACCTATTTTCCTTTAGTGTTGAAGCGGTCCCTTGTCGGGCCTTTAATTTGGGAACACTACACATTCTGCCTTTCCTATTTTCCAGCGTTGTATGGATGGTAATTGGTTTTAGTTTGAGGTGTGATACCAGTTTTTCGATCATTTTCCATATGTAGATTATGGTATACCTCTCTCTTCTTCTTTCCAGGGAGTACAGATTTAGTTTACTTAGTCTTTCCCGGTAGTCGAGTTTTCTGTAGTCATCATATATATATATATATATGATGAATAAAACCACGAAGGAAAGGAAACACAGGATGGTGCTCAAGCGCTTTCGTCTAATGAAGATGTCATTGGACGAAAGCGCTTGAGCACCATTCTGTGTTTCCTTTCCTTCGTGGTTTTATTCATCATAAATATTTTTCACGTGTTACTTTCGTGAAATAATTTTCATATATATATATATATATATATATATATATATAATATATATATATATTCCTCCTCGACTGTGCGAATCTGATGAAGGAGAGAGTTATACTTTCTGCCTCTCTCGAACGTACCACGCAAGGCTGGTTAGAGGCCTGACTCATGAATTTAATAAGTCCGTTTGTGAATGTGACTGGTGAGATATTTCCTATATGTGAATTCCTTCTTCACTACATTAAGTAATTTAGACCTCAAATGTCGAAAAAGTGTTTAGATCGTCCTCGAGGCTCGGGTTACGCCAATACCACGCTGCACCACCATTTCTCGTAGGATAAGCGACGTTTGTTCCGTTCATTAGTTGGATGGGGGCCTGATCTCCGCGTTCAGGCGATGTAGTGACCTTTAGATGGTTCGGATCTCACGTAAAGCTGTAGGTCCCCTCGATCGCATGACCTTTGCAGTTACGAAGGAATTTGAACACCCTAAAACATTTTTATTATTATCTTCGAGTCTCCATACTAGGGACAAATATGGGTATAGGTATAACATAGAAATAAATGAGGGTATAGGTATAGTACAGAAATAATTTTTGAAGAGGGTATAGATATAAGACTGCATTTACCGTGTTTCATTTGGCATGATGCAGACTCCTCCTGTTTGTCTATTTCCATATACGATTTTACATTTATGCGTCACAATTTCGGCAAGAATTTTCCCTGCAGATTATTATGTACGTTTTGCGCTGTCATGGTTCATAATTTCAGTTAGAATATTTGCTTGGGTTCACACATGTTTATTTGTTATTTTACACTTGACAATTCTTTGTTAGGCCTCTGTCATATAACGATATTTCCTTTTCACTGGGGGCTTCAGAAGATTATTATTATTATTATTATTATTATTATTATTATTTATTATTATTATTTAGCATCTTTTAGGTTGTACTAAAATATATTTTGAATTCCTCGTCTGGTGAACAATGTTACTCTACTTTTGATGTACTTTTGCTGTTACTTACTTCGTTGGAAAGCTCTTTCGTTGCGGTGTCTGTTTGTCGCCAAATGTAAAAAATTGAATTTTAGCGTCGGTGAATTTAATTCTCGTCAGAAAAATATGCCCGGTTCGTAAAACCGGTTTATTTCTAAAAACCTGTTTTCTTCTAAACCGTGATCAATTTCGTTTCTTTCTCTGCTGTTTCAAAACCGCTTCGAGATCTTTTACGAGATGCGAGAGCCATTGGTCGTTAATTCTTTGGCACTATTTTGTTTCTCTACATTTTCAATACGGTAGAAGTAATGGTTGCATTTTCTAAAGAATGCGAGATTCGGGCTACGTAATTTCCGCCGAAATATGCGTGTACACGCGATGGTCCTTCACGCTGTTTTTACTTTCTTCTGAAGAATTGTTTCATAAACTCTGCACATTATGTGACGTCTCCGAATGCCAAAGTTACTTTTATAACTGATATAGTGTGTGTGTGTGTGTGTGTGTGTGAGCAATTGGGTAAAGGTAGGGGTCGAGAGTGTAATGAGTCTCCTATTTGCAGAGGTAATTTTTGTGAGGTAAAACTTTTAGTACCTCGGAACATGAAAAACTTTAATTGAAAAATCTAGAAACTTTTATTTGTAGAAAAAAATATGTTACTTTGATAAAATTAAGTTAGGATATGTTAGCTGGTACCTCACTATTTAGGGGTTTAGCTGAAAAACCCCTTCGAGCCCGCAGTTGCGTCTACAGTACTTATTACACCCTTTTCGGTTCGATGGCTCTAAGGTTAGGTTAGGTTAAATTAGGTTACTTATTTTTTTAAATACATAGAATTAAAAAAGCTGGTACCTCGCTATAAGTGTGTGAGTTATTATATATATATATATATATATATACAATAATAATAATAATACACTCATATATATAGCGATGTACCGGCTTTTTTAATTCCACACACAATATATATATATATCAGTCTTTATTAAATATTTTCTGCAGCCCTTTTCTTATGAAGATTTCAATATCTGGAAAAGTATATTTCAGGCAAGAAAAATGTGAATTATTTCTGTAGACTACCCTGAAGCTCTAAAGGAAATGGTCATTTATATATATATAACGAAGTTGATAATGAAACCAATTTAAAAACACGTAATGTTTATTAATTACAAAATTAAAAACAACTGAATCCTTTAAATAAACAAAACACATATTAAAATTTACATTGTAAATTCGTAATATATATATATATATATATATAAAACGGGATGCTGCAAAGGGGTCGAATACAGTTCGATCCTGAACAGTTGTTCAAACCCAACCAAAGGTAACAAAAGTAAGTGATATAGAATTATAGAGGGTGTCCATAAGTTGCCTTTACAAATTCATTTCAATTTAACTTATGAACACCCTGTACTTCTTTTATACAATAACTTCAAATAAATATATTATCGGTGTAGGTTAAGCTTTATTATATGTTGGTTTTGAGGCAAATACGATTACTGAATTAAGATTGAGATAAAAGACCAAAGTTACGATTACTCCTTACCCGAAAAACGCTGAAAGCTGTATAAGCTAGGTGGTGCGTCGCCCTATGAACTGCGAGCCTGAAAATCTATCTTCCACTCACCCACTCACACACACACACACACACATATATATATATATATGGTCAGGATTAATTAGAATACTATACAATAAGAATAGCTGGGTGCCCCGATAGTTCAGTGGTTACAGTGGCGAACTCCTGAGCGGTGTGTCGCTGGTTCGCTCCTGGCCGCTGTTATCGTGTGGAATTGAGTTGGCTGCTTACTCTGTTTCTGCTTTGGTTCAGGTGACCCTTGGGGCACACTCATCTTGGATGTTATTTTCATAATAAAATAAAAATGGCACATTGTCTTCAAATTAAAAGAAAAATTAAATCTGGTACGTTCAACTTTAAATATATGTTTTATGCATTTATAATATAAAAATAAGTCACTATATATATATATATATATATATATATATATATATATATTAGCACAGCTTTTTAGTATATTGAATATAAGAATTGGCATATACAGTTATAAATAACAGATTTATGGGTAAAATATATAGACTATTTTTTCCCTATTTTCAAATATAACCTAAAAGTACCTTATTTGGTATTTTGACAAAGCATATCTCGTACCCTTTTTAACCTTCGTGGCTGGGCAGAGTGGCTAATATGCATGGCAAATTTTGCCCAGGAAGAATTTCTTTTATTGACAGACCTGTAGGAAATACATGATGATATAGGATTCACTAGGATATATACTATATATATATATATAATATATAGAGATAGATATAGATATATATATAGATATTATATATATATATATATATATAATATAGATATAGATATATATATATATATATATATATATATATATATATATATATATATAATATATATATATAATTTTTTTTTTTTTTATTATTCATGCCTAGGTCATGAAGTCAGTATGGGTCAAAGTACCCATATCATGACAATTCCTTAGAGTGGTATTCAGAGATTTTTGTCATAAATATTGCTGAAAAGTCGATAAGTTAGTAGAGTTATATGTATATATTGAAGTGTACAGTACACAAGATTGTACGAATGTACACCGTAGCTGGGATAGTATAGAATCTGCCTCTTCGATCATTCCAATGTATTTTTATTTAATTTCTAAGATTAGGAACATGACCAGAAAGTATTTTCCGTATATACAAAAATACATATATTACGTATATTAATGTTTATAGCTGGCGTCTTTTTTCCAGGAAGTTCAGTTTCAGGAATTGTAGTCGAGACCAGTAGAGAGCGGAAACCAATTCTTTCTTCCATCAAATCTTGCAAATCAGGCGGGATGCTCTAGAGGGGTCGACCGCAGGTCGATCCTGAACCGTCGTTCGAAACCATCATGAGGTGTATATATATATATATATATATATATGAAAATTATTTCACGAAAGTAACACGTGAAAAATATTTATGATTCCTTCGTGGTTTTATTCATCATATATATATATATATATATATATACATACACTCGAAACAAAGACTTAGAACAACACTTGCGCAAACATGAAATTGATATGATGTTAATGCGCATAAATAACAATATTAACACTTAACACTGGAAGTTATTGATGTAATAATTGATGTAATAACCATTTACAAATGTATTTTAAATACAATAACCGCACTTCTTCATTATCATCCTATTAACCAATTATATAAAAAATTAGCAAGTAACTTTCTCCTAAAAACTGTGCAATGCATTTTAACAAATCGTTAACGGCGGTTAAATGTAATAAATTAACAACAGTTTCACTGTTTATACAGTCTGACAGGTGTCTGTAGTCATTTAACAAGATTAACTAAGGGAATAGACTCTATATTAGGTGTTTCGGTATTAATATATATATATATATTGTTATTATAAGGTCGAATAATTAAAGTTATATCTCTATATATCTATTGGTGATAGATATTTTTCCTACAACTGATTTTCCTTATCTTTTTATCTTTTCAACATTCAGTAAGTAGTTTAACTAATGAATAATAAATTCTTCTCGCTTTGAGTTTAATTTTAAATGAGTTTAATACCTCAAACTCATTTTATAGTTACTTGTGAGTATTAAAACTCATTTCTATCATTTTTTGCTCGTTTCTAATTTACTCTCGACGCATTTCCTCATTTTCAGCTTTATCAAGTTTTCGTGGAAAGAAAATGCGTCATAATTTAATTTTTTTTTTAGCCAGGTGTGGAATGTTAATTAACGTAGGTAAACACCTGGTTTGGAGTAAATTTTGTGCAGGTAATCGAAGTGTTGCTCTTTGTTTGGTTGTGATTTAAATATGAAGAGATTCTCCGGTTTACCGTTGAAGAAAAATGGTCCTTTTAACCATGTTATAGGGCTATTTGTATAACCATGGGTTGGTTTCATGGTTATTGGTTTATGTTTAGGCGTTGTAGGTGATGATGGAATGTATGGTTTGGTGCTAGTTTTGCTAACAGACGACTGTGGAGGGGTATTTGATGGCTTTAATGTTGTGCGTTCACTTCTGGTTGTAGGCGTAGTGGTAATATGGCTCGTCATTTCTCTGGGCGTAGTTGTTGAAGTGGTAGTCGTCGTCGATGGTTTAGTAGTGGTAGACTGACTGAAGGGGTTCATGGATGATGGTTGGTAGACGATGGTCGGTTGCCCATTGTTCAAGAAATTCACCTGAAACAAGAACAAAAATGTTGGACAGAAGTACACGCATTAATCGCTAAAGTTCTTTAGCGACAAAACGACAAAACGACAAATGTTTCCTAAACTTTATTCTTGTATCGCTTAAAAGGAAATACAAGGGGGAGTTTTGCATTGACCCCCCAATCCTACTCCAGCCCGAAGATCCATTTCCATTTACATGATTTACAATGTTTCATTATTTTCTCAGTAACTTTTGCCCCTTCATTCCTCTACTTTAGACGTTCATTTTTGTATTTATTTATTAAGTTCCAAAACTGAATATATATAATACAAATTATTGTCCTCACTGAACTAACAAGTAAATCATATTGTAGAATATATCCTTTTATGAGGTTCACATGCAACGCTGCTAAGCTCGCTCTGAGGTTTTAGGACTAATTATACCTCCTTTTATCATCCTTAATCATTTGTGCGACAAATGACTGTCAAAATCTCTTTGCACTGTTGGCGTTACTTTCTAAGTAACTCCAAGTATATTCTATCAAGATGAAGAAGACTTGAATAGCTAAATAAGCGACTTTGGTTCCTTATCACAAACTTTAGCTTTCATCTGTTTACATTTGACTTCTGATCTTGGACTACGTCGTGGCCACGTGGTTCCACCGCTTCCCGTAAGATCAGCGAAGTTAAATTACGTTGCGTCTTCGTTGTAGTTGGGTGGATGACCGTCTTATACGTTTAGATGATGTAGCGACTCGTGGCTCGGATTTCACGTAGTAAGCCGTAGGTTCCTTCTATCGTAGGACATCCCCCTCCCGTCCCCCACTTGATCGGCGCTAGGACAGTTTGCCTACGGACAGTTTGCCTACGGACAGTTTGCCTACTGGACAGTTTGCCTACTGGACATTATGCATACTGGACATTATGCCTATGGACACCATGCCTATGTGGTATATTTATCCTTACCTTATTTAACTTATTTAACTTATTTAACTTCAGATTCATGCAAAAGAATTAATTCAAAATTAAAATGTGTTGTTGCCCTTAATAGCATAAATGTCTGAAAATATATCAAGTAAGAAAGGGAAACAGAAGTTTTCACATAATGGATATTTGTATGTGTTTGATAAATGTAGCAAGCGCGACCCTTCGTTACTTTTTTGGCGGTGCGAGCAAAAGAGTCAGTGTATTATAAGGTGTGTATATATAATATGGGTACTTTTCCGTTATCTGCCCCCTGACGATTGGTTAGGTTAAGTCGTGAATTTTCGTTAAAACTAACGAAAATATCACGACTTAACCCAATCGTCAAGGGCGTACAGTTGACCTAACCGGGCAGTGACGATTGGTTAGGTTAAGTTGTGATATTTTTGATAGTTTTAATGAAAATATCATGACTGAACCTAACCAATCGTCAATGTGGCAGATAACGGAAAAGTACCCATATTATATATACACCTTATAATACACTGACTCTTTTGCTCGCACCGCCAAAAAAGTAACGAAGGGTCGCGCTTGCTACATTTATCAAACACATACAAATATCCATTATGTGAAAACTTCTGTTTCCCTTTCTTACTTGATATATTTTCAGACATTTATGCTATTAAGGGCAACAACACATTTTAATTTTGAATTAATTCTTTTGCATGAATCTGAAGTTAAATAAGTTAAATAAGTTAAATAAGGTAAGGATAAATATACCACATAGGCATGGTGTCCATAGGCATAATGTCCAGTAGGCAAACTGTCCAGTAGCAAACTCCAGTAACTGTCCAGTAGGCAAACTGTCCGTAGGCAAACTGTCCGTAGGCAAACTGTCCGGCCACGACTTGATCCTTAGTACAGAGGCAAAAATTACGCAATTAACAGCAACAACAACCGCAACCTTTGATCTTACCTGAGGTCGCAGAAAACTCTCTACACCGGGCGAAGCGGGTCTGCTGATATACCCCAAAGATGGGTGGTACTCGTAGGGCGCCGCTGGCAGTTTGATGTAGAATATCGGAGAGTTGGTTACAGTCGAATGCTGCAAATGATAAATATTTACCGATCGTCTCAAATCTCAATAATAATAATAATAATAATATTGTGACGTAGATAACAGAACAGTTATAATGCATAATATATGACAGTATTATTATATTATAAACAACCAACATATTTACATATGAGAGTCGTCTTGTTTACTGAAAAGCATTTCAGAAGCGAGATATAGAGGTGGTGGTGGTAGTAAATTTGGAAAATGAAGAGTGTTTCGTGTTTGGGTGTAGTGTGTGAAGTGAGGAAAAGGCAAAAAAGTGAATTAGCCTGAAGTTGAGGTATTACATTCAAGTCTTAACATTGTGAACTTAACAAAGGAATAAATAGATAGGAGGTTAGGAGGTTCGAGAGAAAGTGATTCATCAGAGGTAACTTTAATTGATTAGGTTAGGTTAGGTTAGGCTCTGGAAGCATTTTTCCGTTGCTCTTATTAGAGATAACACTGGATCTTCTGAAATGGGATGGTTCATCATTCGTGGTTATAGAAACATGCAAGAGGAATAAGTAGATAGACTCTAAAAACAGTGTACGTATTCGGTATTCAGTAGGTATACGAGTTCGTAAACATACAAGTAAATAACGAAATAAATCTTAGGAAAAGTTTCACCTTGGTTGGTTTAATTTGGGAGAGTTGAGTATGGTCTTTTTTCTCTTGCAATCCATTTGGTTCAATCTTTAGCTTTTGTTTTTCCTTTATACTCGGTTTCGCGCGAGATATAAAAGTTCCCTTCATAAAATCTTGGAATATATCGGAAATGAAAGGACTGTTGTGCTTTAAATTTCCTTTTAAATTATCATTTAAATTTTCTTGTTCTTCAAATTTATAGGTAAATTTCTCCTCAACATTTTCTTTAATTGCGTTGCCATTTTCTTCTCCATTTTTAGGGGGAAACTTTGCAAAAAACTTTTTTAAATTTTCATTTTCTTTCTTCAATTTTGCCATGTTTTTCGTTTGCTTTTTACTGGGTTTTCCCATGTATTCCGAATTCTTTTCTCGTATGAAGTTCTTGTTGAACTTCCAAATCACGTCCGGAAAACTCGGAAGGGACAGTGCCTTGACGGAGGCCTTTTTAGTGCCTTTCGGCCTTCTGGACCAAAAGCCACTGGGGTTAAAATTACTCGCAACTGTCTGACTTATAATGCCCGAACCACTGTGGCGAGATCTCGACGCCGGGAACAGCCTTCCCACAGAAATTGAGGATGCCATCAACTTGTTCCCGTGGAAAAAGAATGCCAAAAATAGTGCCACGAAAATATGCCTGAAAGCAGAAGAAAAGATTGCGTATAAGTATGATAATTAAAAACAAAATTTAAATTCATTATTCGCTTAATTCATCACACACACACACACACACACACACACACACATATATATTATATATATATATATATATATATATATATATATATATATATATATATATATATATATATAAGCAATCATGCGTGTTCATACATGATATACTAGTGGTTAAGACACTGGGCTGCTGATCGGTAGGTCTAAGGTGGGGCCCACAAGCTTGACTGACCGTAAAAATAAACAATTTGGGCGAGGCGAAAGCAAAACTGGAGTTTAAAGTATATTGTCATATATGTATATATACTACTGCATTTTTAAAGTATGCTATATGCATAAAATGTATAAAATTTAATCACTTTAAAGTTGTAGATTGATTTTCGTTCGTTTCTTGTAATTATATTACAACCCTTATTATGACGTCATATTTCTGTTTACCTTTCTTTTCTTTTGTGACCACACATGCAGTCTGGTTCCTGCAGCGGTGGAATAAAGTCAGCCCTTTCCTCAGTTTTTTCTATCCCTAAGTTGCCGACGAGTATGGAATATTGGTAATATATATTAATCTGCTGTCTACGCCCACCGGCGCTTAACTAACCATTTACCTACAGGTACGGTAACCTCGTCACAACATTTTGGCGACGACGGACGGTGAAACCGCATCCATTGACGATTCAGAATGCCTCTGGATCTGCCTGCGCCATCACCATTTTTTATCTCAGAAGATGTTTCATCTATCGGGGAACGATGGAAGAAATGGAAGGCGGATTTCAGCTATTACTTAACTGCTATCGGGTTAACGGTTGCAGCGCTACAACGAGCCACTTTGTCCTTGAAACCCGATGCACTGCCGAAACTTCTTTCTCTCAGGCAGGTGCCGTATGCAATAAAGCCTTTGGTCGAACAGGAAATTCGTCGACTGGAAAATGGAGGTACGTGGGAAAAGGTATCTTATTTGGATTGGGCTACTCCATTGGTTTCACTTCTGAAAAAGGATGGCGTAAGCGTAAGGATTTGCGGGTACTACAAAGTGACCCTAAATCCTCGGTTACAGATTGCTCAACACCCTTTACCCAGATCTGACGATGTTTTCAGCACTAGGCGGATGCTCGGTATGGCAGCAGACAATGGACAAACTGTTCCATAGATTGAAAGGAAGGTTCTGCTTCATCGTCAACACACTTATTGCTGGAAAAAAAACAGAAGGAACATAACGACAGGTTAAGATCCCTTTTTGAAAGCATTAAAGAATGTGGGCTTAGAGTGAAAAGGGAAAAGTGCCAATTTAATGTTTCAAGCTTAGAATATTTGGGCTTTAAGATAGATTCACGGGGAATTCATAAAACCGATGACAAAGTAAAGGCCACTAATAACCTACAACCACTTTTGAATGTAAAAGACCTCCAAGCTTTTCTCGGACTTGTAACATTTTATGGCAAGTTTGTACCCAATCTCTCGACTATGGCACATCCAGTTTGAGCTACTAAGGAATGATGCAGAATGGTTATGGACCAATGATTGTCAAACCGTGTTCGACAAAATTAAATAATTAACTTGCTCCACACTTTTAGTAGACTATAACCCCGAACTAGAAGTAAAATTAATTTGCGACGTGTCCTCCGTCTGTAGTGATACCGTATTAGCCCACGTTATGCCTGACGGAACGGAAAGACCAATCGAATATGCTTCGCGACCACTCACCAAAGCTGAGAGAAATTATTCTCAAATTGATAAGGAAGCACTAGCATTGATCTACGGAGTAACCAAATTTCACATGTATTTGTACGGAAAGAATAAATTCATTTTAGTTACAGACCACAAGCCTTTGCTTGCTATCCTTGGACCAAAAGCAGGTTTACCTAAACTAGTGGCAGCACGACTACAACGATGGGTTATCATTCTAAGTGCATATTCATACGACCTGGAATATAAGCCTTCTGACGGTATTGGAAATGCTGACACGTTATCCCGCCTACCGTGTGAGTATAATGAAGAGGGAAATGAAGGTAACATACAATCCCTTCTTTTAGTTTCCATTGCAGTGTCGCCAATGTCTGCCAAACAAATTGCAACTGCAACGAGGGAAGACCTCATCTTGTCATGTGTACATCAAAGCTTGATGTCCCGTGTCACTGTAGATGCAAATCTTCCCGAATTTAAACCCTATCTGCAAATCTGAATGAACTTAATGCCGAACATGGTTGTGTCTTAAGGAGCTCCAGAGTCGTCATCCCGAATTCATTACAGCCTCGAATCTTCTCCGAAGTTCACGTCGATCACCCGGGTATGGTAAGATCGAAAGCACTTATTCGTTCTTATGCATGGTGGCCTTCAGTCGATAAAGACATGGAGTGCAGTGTTCGTTCCTGTCATAACTACGCAAAACAAAGAAGTTCGCCTACGCCTATACGCAATACGCATGCACCCGTGGGAGTACCTCAGACGCGCCTGGCAGCGAATTCATATAGATTATGCAGGACCATTTATGAACACGTACTTTTTAATAGTAATAGATTCTTTCAGCAAATGGTCGGAAGTAATTCCTACGCATTCTATTACTACTCTCGTTACCATCTAGATTTTAATGAAATTGTTCGCAACGCACGGCTTGCCGGAGCATGTTACGGATAATGGTAGGCAATTCGTCTCGGACGATTTTGAAGCATTCTTGAAACGAAACGAAATTTTTCATTCGAAGTCCGCGCCTTATCATGCCTCCACTAACGGTGAGGCTGAACGTTTCGTGCAGACCTTCAAACGCAATATAAAGTGTCGCAAAATTTTGCCTCATTTATGTAGTTTTTTGCTGTCATACTGTACCACTCCACATGCAACAACGGGTAGGCCACCCTCGTGTCTTCTGATGGGTCGTAAACTTCGAAATGAGTTCCATTTAATGATTCCAGATTTATTAAATGACCAAATGAAGTTAAAATGGAGGCAAGCTATTAATAATTCGGATACCTTTCGAGAATTTCAGGAAGGATGACCCGTTCTAGTGAGAATTTACCACGCTCCGAACAAATGGCAACCAGGTATCGTCAAACGACGACTCGGAGATTTACATTACGACGTCCAAACGGATTCTAGCTGTACAAAACGCCACATAGACCAGCTATTACAACACTTGCCAGACAAGGCACCCTCCATCCATGACTGTACCAAACCGGATATATACTATATACTATACAGGGTGTCTCAAAAGTCACTATCTATTTCGGTGACATTAGATGTTTTTTTAAAAATGCTATGCTGGCATAAAGATATGTACTTCTGGTGAAAATTTGTGTATTTAAAAAAAGTTAATTGGTTTATTTCGAATTTTGTGTAATTTATAAATTTTCCATTTCAGACCCATCTTGACATGCTTGAACAATTCCTCGAACCTCAACTTCTTACAGATGGCATTCTTGACACTAGTTTTTCAGCAGGATGGAGCACCTTGCCATTATGCAATAATTGTACGTGATTATCTTGACAGACGCTTCCCCGGTCGCTGGATTGGTCGTGGAGGAACACAACCATGGGCAGCACGTTCACCCGATTTAACACCATTAGATTTTTTCGCCTGGGGTTTCATTAAGTCTAAGGTGTACACTGGTAGAAGAATTAGTGATGTAGCCGAACTTCGAAATCGTATTACCGATGCAGTTCAGAAAATAACACCTCAAATGCTGGAAAGTGTGTTCCGGGAAACAACTTATCGCTTTGAGCTCTGTAGAGACACTGATGGTCGCCATGTGGAGACAGATAAATAAATAGCACTAATTCTTTGTGGCACTTACTTTGAAATAAATATATTTTTCATGTCTTAAACCAGTTTTTCGTAATTCCCATTATTTTTCAAAATAGATAGTGACTTTTGAGACACCCTGTATAATAGTGCATTTTTAAAGTATACTATATGCATAAATTGTATAAAATCTAATCACTTTAAAGTTGTAGATCTTCGTTTGTGTCTTGTAATTATATTACAACGTTTATTATGACGTCATATTTCGGTTTACCTTTTTCTCTTGTGACCATACATGCAGTCTGGTTCCTGCAGCTGTAGCATAAAGTCAGCCCTTTCCTCAGTTTTTTCTAGCCCTAAGTTGCAGACGAATATGGAATATTGGTAATATACAGGGTGTCTCAGAAGTCGTGCACCATAGGCTTTATTCAGATTTATGAGGTTTACGAGTCGAAATGGTTTACAAGTGATGTTTAATACAATATATGTTCGAATAATAAAATTAATAGCTTTCTGATTAACTGTACATACTATCTTAAAACAATTAAAGCGAATGAATCTACATTAGCCAATGGTGCGCGACTTCCGAGACACCATTGTCGTGTATTGGTTTTTTAATAAAGATAATAATGTTTAATAAGAAATTTAATTATGGTTTGTACGTAAATGATCGTTTGATTAATGCCATGTAGGGAGTCTTTCAGTTGGAAAGTAGCAGAGGAGCAGCGTTCACCGAAAAAAGTTTGAGATAAGAGAGGCGAGTTTCTTCGTCGACATCCAGTATTGTTTTGTAAACATGTTCTTGTCTTTCTATGTTGCCCTGATAATAACTATGTAACTATATGAATATTCTTCGAATGTACGTAGAGCGATCTTTGATGAGAAATGGCTGGAATAGATTGTGAACTTGAAATTTGTTGTAACCAGTTTTAAGAAAATTATCCTTCATTTTTCACAAACGCGAAAATTTTAATTTTTTTCGATTTTTATGAACTGATACAAAATAGCTAAAGTGTGGAATTTATCATTGACATGATTTCTCGTCTTCTAACTTTGAAATTGTTAACGTTGAAAAAAAAAGTGAAAAATAAATTAATTTGTTGAATAAATAAATAAATTTGTTAAAAGAAAATAAATGAAATAAATAAGTTTTCCTAGTGAAAACTTATTTTCAAGGGGGTGATGCGAGTGTCGTGTATTGGTTTTTTAATAAAGAAAATAATAATGTTTAAGAAATTTAATTATGGTTTGTACGTAAATAAGAAATTAATAATGTTTTGTTTGAAATTAAAAATATAAAATCCTAATTGGCAACACCTGCAATGGGCCGAGACAAAGTGAAATACCCAATTTTGACAATTCAGTTTTCGGGCGACGTCCTTGTTAGGTGTTTGTTATTAAGATGTTGGTGTGAATTTAGAAAAGTGAATCGTCTCTCTCCGCGATTAAAGTTTAACCCTTTCACTGTTCAAGGCAAATTAGAGGTGTCTACTCACACGTTTTCCCTATATAATGAAAACTATTGATAATACAAAGATTTTATTTTTATATTTTCACTATGTCTTTAAAAGAAATATATAGGCAGTATGAAAACCCGTGGGACATATATGGCACACAGTCAGTTGCACTAGCTTGTTTTGGAGATATTGCAGACAAAACTGATAAGGGGAAAAATAAAAAACATGAACTAGTAACAATACCCAGGAAAGAAGATGGGAAAATTGTTCGTAAACGTTGCACTGGTTGTTATAAAGAACTGTCTAAAACTTTGCCTAGAAACGAGGTGCAAAATAAAGTAAAAAGAGTGGCTACAGAATGCATGGAATGCGAGAAGGCTTTTTGCTTGAATTGTTTCAATGCAGCTCATAAAGTCTAAAATAAATACAGGAATTGTCATAAATTTTTTTTCAAATTGTTTATCTTTATCATTTTTTTCTCAAATATAAGAAGCTAAGGTTTTCGTTTTTTATACTAAAGTTCATGTTCATTTACTAAAAGGAAAGTATCATTTCATAATTTCTTTTTCTTGTACCATTATATCAAGAAATATTCATACCACAAGTTCAGTTCTTTTTTGTTAGCATTATAGCAATAAATATTGATACCACAGCTTCATTTGATTTTCCTGAGTTGTGAGGACCACATATGGCTCTCCCCTGGAAGCCTGACTTGTTTCATACGTTTACTAGTCTCAACAGAGTATAATTCATACGTTCACGAGAGTTACAATCCTTTATTTTAAATGCGTTTTGAGAGCCACATATGGCCCTCAAACGTGTCACAGGAAACACTGAGAGCCACATGTGGCTCTCAAAACAGTGAAAGGGTTAATGATAGTCCGCACTCGTGTTCCCCCGTTCGTTCAATTGTTTCGATATAAATAAAAAGTCAGTAAATAGAAAATAATAGTGTATAATTATCCCCAGTCCCTTCATTGTTCGAAATCATAATGCCGGCCATGGCTACCCGTCTGCAGCGTTTATAAAGTACAACGGAGCGAGTGTAAAGAGAAGAAAGAGTAATGATAAAAGGAAAGTAATAAATTAAAGTAAATAACAATAAAACAAGGAAGTGTACGCTACACCACTGGCTAATGTAGCTTCATTCAATTTAATTATTTTAAGATAGCTTTTTGATTAACTGTACATACTATTAATTTTATTATTCGAACATTATCGAACATATATTGTAATTAAGCATCACTTATAAACCATTTCGACTCGTAAACCTTGTAAATCTGAATAAAGCCTATGGTGCGCGACTTCTGAGGCACCCTGTATATTAATCTGTTGTCTACACCCTCCGGCGCTTAACTTTAATCATTTACCTACAGGTACGGTAACTTCGTCACAATATATACAGTATATATATATGTGTATATATATATATATAAATGTGTGTGTGTATATATATATATATATATATATAGTTTGTTTATACCTCGTGGGGAATGGACGCTTTGTTTCTTTCTGCATTAATATCTGCATTAATGCCCTCCCTCCGACAATCGATGGGGTGTCGAGGGAGAATGAAATTGCAAGGCTGTGAGGGAAAATACTTTGATATCAGTTTCTGAAGTAAAGAGATTAATTAAAGAGTTAAAGACTGGTTCTGCGTTCATTGCTCTTCTCAGCCATGTCTGCTCATAGCTATACCCCTGCAGAGTTCAGGAGGGTATATAACTATATATCCTGCCCTTGGTCAAAAATAAGTATGGGTCATTCTATCCAGCAATAATTACAGGCCTATTGCTGTCACCTCCTGCTTCTCGAAACTACTAGAGAAATTCTTGTTATACCGATTAAATGATTACTTATGGACATCGCCCAATGAGTTTGGTTTTAAAAGATCCCACTCAACTGATCTATCTATGTACTGAAGGAAATTATATTTAAATATACTGTCAGTGTATTTAAATACACTGACAGTAATTCAACTATTTATAGCTGTTTTCTAGATATAAATAAGGCATATGATAAAGTGAACCACAATATTTTATTTAAAAAACTAGAAAACAGGAAAGTTCCAATGTACATTTGACATTTTTGCATTCCCATCAATCCTTTACTGTTAGGTGGGGCAATGTACTATCCGAATATATTTTGGTTCCTCTTGCGGGGTGAGACAAGGCTCCTTCCTCTCTCTTCTGCTGTTTAATGTGTATACTGATGGATTAATTGCTTCACTTAATGAGGCAACAGTGGGATGTTGTATAAATAACACAAGGATGAATAACTTAGTTTATGCCGATGATATGGTGTTAATAAGTCCCTCTGTTAAAGGTCTGGATCGGCTGCTAAAACCCTGCGAATTATATTTGCAGAAACATGATAGTCTTTTTAATGTTACAAAAACTAAGGTTATGCAATTCCATCCAAAAAGCTGTAATCAGCCAGCTGATATTAGGTTTAAAATGAGAGGTGAAGTAATTGAGGAAGTACAAGAATTTAAGTATTTGGGTCAAACTATCACCAGCTCCTTGAGTGATGACTAAGATATAAGAAAACAATCTCGAAGCCTTTGTGCTAAAGCGAATATGACTATAAGGAACTTCCGGTTCTGTACAAGTGAAGCCAAAGACACTCTCTCTCGTACTTTCTGCAGTAATATATACGGACAGCAACTGTGGGTGAATTATAAAAAAGGTTCTGGCAGAACTCTAAATTTGCTGTACAACAGATCATTTAGACTCCTACATAAATTACCCCCCCCCCCCCCCCCCCCCCCCCCGAGATGCTCAGCTTCGCAAATATTTGCTACCCGCAATGTCCCGAGCTTCCCGGAGGTAACAAGACGTGCTCAATACAGTCTAATGCAAAGAATTAAAAAATCAACCAACCCAATTATCCAAGCTACTCATCAGTCCTGCCATATGTTTTCTAAGCTATGGAATTCATGGTGTGAAAACGTCTGTCTGTAGCTCCACTTAACTTCGACATTATTATTTCTCATTTTATATATATGTATCCTTCGTATGTGAATTGTCAATGTATTATTAATATTTGTCATATGGATTATGGTTTACCAATAAACTTTTTCTTTTTTATTTTCACTTTCAGTATCAAAATAAGAAGGGAATAACTTCTCGGCGGTAATAGAGTTTATACAATTTATCACAAGTTAAAAGACATTTTCAATCGAAATACGGGAGGCTTTTGAGAAAAATAAAAGTATGTGTGTGTGTGTGTGTGTGTGTGTTGAGCTACTACTGTAATAGATAACACAACCATGGGTTCAAATTTTTACTTAATTTGCAACTTGTATAATTTAGAAACAACTGAAAATGTTGCAATCAGGCGTGATTTCTATCTAAAATTGCGCGACTTTTACTGTATGAATTGTGGTGACAGGAAAATATACCTTGTGTCGAACGCCAAACAAATCACGGGCATCAAATTTCCGAGACTGTAAACTCATTTGCGGTATTTGAAGAAACGGAAAATACGAACACGAATGCGATAGAAAAGGAGGGAATAATAGGGAGAAAAAAATTACAAAAATGTTCCGAAGCAAAACGGTGGAGATGAGAGAGAAACAAACGAAATTTTGACACGGAAAGAAGACGCTGTTGTAAAAGAAAGGAAAGAAACGAGTACAATCTGTGATATTGTAAAACTACAAACGAAGATAATGATAAAAAGTCAACAAAAACTAAAAACATAGAAAAAAAAACGACAAGAACTACAAACGTAGAAAATATCATATGCAAATATACAAAAGGGCGCTGCAGATACCGGGATGGACAATGTATTTATGCGCATTAGACTTTATGTAACTTCCATTACAAAAATGAATATTGTAAATTTGAAAATACTGCAAGTTCCAACACCTTAGTATCTGCAAAACTTATGCAAGATATGGGAGAGGCGAATACGGACAAAAATGCCGTTACCTCTACTCTCAAAGGAACACGACAGTTGAGCAGAGCAGTTAAAACCAGCAACAAACAGGGCTACCAATTTTTTAGATGTAGGCAACACAATTCAACCACTAAATACCATCTAAATATAAAGACAACTAACAAATGCGAGAGCCGTACAGAATAAATAGACATGCGATATCGGGACGACAAGTATCGAAACAGATAAAGGAAGGAAAATTTTCGGAGGATCACACGGCAACAAAACATGCATCACCTATGGAAAACGAATCTGAACTATGATACATAAATATAAAACGAAAACGAAAAAATAAAAATAATTCTAGCCAACATTCAAGGCCTTAAATCAAACCATTCCCTGGACAAAGTCACATACCTGAAAGGATTCATGCAAGAAACAATAACAGACTTTGCATGCCTCACGGAAACTCATCTAAAGGACTGCCAGACGAACTGTGAAAACTCAGTTTTGAATAAATAAAAAAAATGCAAATTGACAACTATAACATACTTCGAGCCAACAGAACAGTAAGGCGTAAAGGAAGATGTGCTATTTATACACGAAAAACATATGGCAGAAATGGCTAGAAGTACTTCAAACAACTACGTAGAATCAGTAGCAGCAAAAGTTGAAAAATTAAGTATGGTACAAATTGTAATATATAGACCCCGAACAATCCAACTACAAAATTCTCAGATACCATTACAGTGGTCAGGAACTGGATGAAAGCCCTACACTCCCCAACCCCAAATATTATTCTCTGTGATGATTTTAATTTCCCATTTACAGTATAAAATATAAAAGGATAGGAAGAAATAGAGTATGTGTATGCACCAAGACAAGGGGGCCACACGGTGAGACTAGGAGCAAGCAAAAATGCTGTTAGCTCTAGCCGATAAATTTATGTTGACACAAGAAATAACGGAAAATACAAGAAAAACAACTGCCTAGATTTGGTATTCACAAACAACACCAATCTAATTGATAACATAGAAATATCCCCAACTATAATATCAGATCACAACATTATTGAAATAACAACCAATATAAAAGCAACAGGAAAGGAAAGAATACGAACAACAGACAGAAGCAAATTCGAAATTTTTAATTTTCACTCCAAAACTATAAAATGGGAAGGTACTGCATCCAGCATGGAAGCAATAGGCTGGAAAACCATCTTTAAAGGCAAGACAACGGAAGAAATGCTAATAACCTTATACGAGAAGACGCTGTAAATTGTGGAAACTCATGTCCCAAAAAGGCAACAAAGAGGAAAGAGAAGCAGGTTTGAGGGACAAAAGATGTCAATGTTCAAGAGAAAAAGAGGGGCTGTAAAATTAAGAAAATGCAAAGACAACATCAGAAAAATATTAAACGATAAATTGGAAAATATAGATTGCGTCATACAGGATCTAATTGAGAAACATACAGATAAAGATGACGCTATAGAAGCGATAAAAGTTAATTCAATGTACTTCCATAATTTTGCAAAAAAAGGAAGTCGAAAAATCATGCACACCTTTGAAAAATGAAAGCTGTGTTTTGTCCGATGAGCTAAAGGAAGTATCTGAAATACTGAGAGCTCAATATGAATCGTCTTTCAGTATCCCCCAAACTAATAAACTAATATGCGATAGAAGTGCGTCCTTTGAAGAAGAATTACAAGAGGAAAGTATAACGGACTTTGACTTCACAACAGATGATATCACACAAGCTATAAGGAAACTAAAAGCACACTCGGTAGCAGGCCCGGACGAATGGAACAGTATTAGCTCCATTACTCTTCATAATCGTGCTAATTGATATAGATGAGGAAGTTACCAGTGACAGCACAGTAACATCGTTTGCCGATGACACAAAAATTAGTAGAAAAATAAGAAACTCAGACGATATAGGATCTCTACAAAGTACAAACAGATATGAACAGAATGTATAATTGGCCTAAAGGCAATAATATGAAATTTAACACTGAAAATTTTCAACTATTAAGGTACGGAAGAAGGGAGGACCTAAAATCCATGGAATATACTGTGTACCCAAAATGGAGAGGAAATTTAGGTGCTGTAATGAGTGATGACCTGAAATTTGAAACACAAAATAAGATAGCAATAAACAGCAAAAAGAATAACTGAACACATACTGAGAACCTTTAAAAGAAGGGATAGGAATATATAATGATTCATCTATTGAAAACACTAATCATACCCGAGTTGGAATATTGCTCGGTCTTAACCCTTTAGCGCCCACTGTCACTTTACTAAGTTTGTTCTGGCGAACGCCAAACGTTTTTATTCAGTCTCGGAAAAGAAATCTGGGCAATAAAGGGTTAACATCCCTATATAAAAAAGAAGACATTAGTCAACTAGAAAGAATTCAGAGAAGCTTCACAGCCAAGATCAATGGATGCAAAGAACTAAATTACTGGGAAAGGTTACGTGAATTAAACTTATATTCACTGAAAAGACGAAGAGAGAGGTACACCATTATTTACACTTGGAAAATAATGGAGGAACTAATCCCTAATCTTACTTTGAACCCTGTAACCACTCAAACAACACTTGAAAGCAGGAAAGGAAGACTATGTTGTGTTCTTAAATTAAAGACTAGAGGGAGAACATCCTCAACCCTGAAGGAATTTGAATTGAATTGATTTGAATTGAATAACCTTTATTATTAACTAGCTGAGAACCCGCTCTTCGTGCGGGTAGCAAAAATATCCCGCGTTTTAACAAAAATATCACAACTTAACCTAACCAATCGTTAAGGGTTAGTTGACCTATCCGGGCATTCAATGAACCTAACCGGGTATTCAATAATTTTACCATAGGTTTCGATATATATATATATATATATATATATATATATATATATATATATATATATATATACACGTAATGACGTAATGATCTTGATGACGTCATTTACTTTTTTAAAATTAATTATTTAATTTATTAACACCCAAGTGCACAACCTCGGGACCTAATCAATATGTGTGTGTGACGTTTCATGTTTATAACTGCTTCCATTTTCGAGTTATGGCTGGAACAGACAGACCGTCAGACAGACACACACACACACACACCCACACACGTCCTTTTATTATTATTATAGATAGATAATAATAAAAAAAATACATTCGTTTTACAATTTACAATGATATGAATAATTGTTAAGCTGGACTATTTATTTAATTTAATTTGGCCCTTACGTTTTAGGCTTTACTGGCCTCTGAGAGAAAAATAGTTTTGTTGTGAGAGGACCAATACTGTTCAACCAGCTGCTCAAGGAACTTAGGAACACGTAGTGTAGCGGTGGATGTCTTCAAAAGAAGACTAGACTTATGGCTCGGAAGTTCGCAACAATTCCAAATAAGCCGGGAGTACCTGACTATGTGAAGTGGAGAGCACAAGAGACCAACTGTTTACTTCACCAGGCCAACTCAAGAGGAGGGCAACAAGCTTGACATTTGTGAAATGAAGAATCATCGTAGGGAACATTTGAAAGGTTGAAAGGTACGAGTATATATATATACACAGAGACGTACCATTTTGCCGCCCCTAGACAGAGAAATTGTCAGCACAGTGGCTTATAGTTGTGCCATTTGATATCGCTAGTTTATTATTAGATAGAGGCTGGAATTCTTTTTTATTTTAAGCTTATTGGTGAATACTTTTAATTTCTTAGTGCTTATAAGTTTTTATTTTCTATTTCTGTTTTCTTTGCCCTATTCATGTTGAAATACGACAAAATTTGCTGCCACAGCCAGGTGCGTACTCTACCTATACGCAAATCCGCGTGTATATATGTATATATACCCGTTGTTCTTAACTAACTTAAAACAGGCAGAAGGAAAGTCACTAAAAATAAATGCTATAATTGTATATTTCTTTTCTGTATATGGTATTTCTAATATCGGAAAAGATTAGGATTCCGAAAGGTCAATACACGTCATTTTCCTCGTGGGCATACACACATACACACACACACACACACACACACGCATATATATATATATATATATATATAATATATCTTAGTTACTCTTAAGAAATCAGCAATTGTAACATTCTTTTAAATTATTCGAGTCTGTTGAAACTACAGTGCTTTGATTAATAGCTACGTTGCCCTTTAAATCTTTATTTCAGTTTTCTATGATATTTTCAATATAGAAAACTAGATTTTATAGGTGACAAAAGTATTTACTTTTAATATTACGGTATATTAATTGTTCAAGTATTATGTAAATAGCAAACACACACACACACACACACACACACACACATATATATATATATATATATATATATATATATATATATATATACAGTAGAGCGCCGATTATCTGGGTGTCCAATTATTCGGATCAAATTTTGAAAATTAAGAAATATTTTCGTCGTAAAAGAATTTTCGCTGACAACCACACCATTGTTAAACATGAGCAAAATATGTTTGGATCACTTGCAGGAAACCCTGATTTAGGGCCATACAGAAAAGGCGATAGAAGTAATAAAGGAAAACCAAAATCAGTAATGGAAATGGATTTTAAGAAATAGGTACACGCTTCGGAAAAGGAGCACACACACACACACGCACACACCATTCTGAGTTCAATTCCATATATATATATAATATTATATATATAATTATATATATATATATATATATATATATGCACTAAAATCACAAAATAACACGTGACCTTATTAATAAGCAAACAACCACAGGGAAAAGGAAACACAAAGTCCGAGCGCTTTCGTGATATATTCACATTATCAAGGAGGAACAGAAAAAAAAAAAAATATATATATATATAATATATACCTCGCTAACCTCGTTTAGGTTCCGTGTGTTGGCCTCTCTTCACACGAAGTTCAAGCTGGTGGCCCCGACTCGGCCTGCCTTTCTGAGGTCCTTTGGAAGCTGGTTAAAAAGTCTTCGTCCCCTGACAACCAACCTATTTTCCGTCAGTGTTGAGGAGATCCCTTGTCGGGCCTTTAATTTGGGAACACTACACATTCTGCCTTTCCTATTTTCCAGCGTTGTTTGGATGGTAATTGGATTTAATTTGAGGTTTCGTACTAGTTTTTCGATCATTTTCCGTATGTAGATTATGGTGTACTTCTCTCTTCTTCTTTCCAGGGAGTACAGATTTAGTTTACGTAGTCTTTCCCAGTAGTTAAGTTCTTTGCAGCCATCAATCTTGGCTGTGAAATGTCTCTGCATTTCTTCTAGTTTATTAATGTCTTCCTTTTTATATGGGGACATCAAAACTGAGCAGCATTCAAGTTTTGGTATGATCAGTGAAATCATTACATGGGAATCATTACTGTCTCGTCCCTCCTTTTGAACGTTCTTTGTACCTGTCCCGCGACTCTTTTTGCTTTGTTTATCACTATCTGATTTTGTGTCTCGAATTTGGAATCATCTGTCATCATTACCCACAAGTCGACCGCTTTCGTGCTTCTCTGAATTTCTTGTCTATCTGGAGCATGATATGTAGTCTGTTTAAGTTCCTCATTTCTACCATATCTCAAGAACTGAAATTTCTCGCCGTTAAAAGTCATATTGTTGTCTTCTGACCATTTGTATATTTTGTTCGTGTCCCTCTGCAAGGCCTCCACTTCATTTGCATCACCGATTTTTCTGCTGATTATCATAATAAAAACTCACTCTAATAGACAGAGTTTATTTCCACAACAGTTTCGATGCCCACTGGCATCCTCTTCGGGTGGATACAGAAAAACGAATAAACTAAAAACAACCTAAGTGTGAATTTCTTAAAGGTCCCTGGATTGTTTCTTTATTCGCTTTTGGTTCATTCGGGTTTTTTTTTTTCGGTAAAATGTAAATGGCATAATAAACGTAAATGTAAATGTAATAATGGCAGTAATAAGTGTGGAAATAAATATAAATGCAATAAATGTAATAATTAGTGTAACGGTAATAATAATAAATGTTAAAAAAATGTAAATGCAATAATAAATGCAGTAATTATGTCAAAATAATAGAATCTGTATGTATAGAACAAGAAGATAGTTTTAATTTGTGCGAATGTACTTATAAGCGGGACCCTTTAATAAAAATGCCCTTCTGGGGTCGGGGAAACGGGATCTACCCTAGGTGCGAATTTCTTAATGGTCTCTGGATTGTTTCCTTCTCGCCTTTTTCATTCGTTTTTCGGTTTATAATTTCTGTATAATAAACAACAGTGTAATAATCAATGTAATAATAAATTTATAATTTCTGTAATAAATAATAATGCAATATTAAATGTAATAAATTTAATAATAAATGTAATAATTATATAAAAAATATAAAAAAAATAGAATCTGTATGTATAGAACATGGAGATAGTATTAAATTTGTGCGAATATACTTATAAGCGGGTCCCTTTAATAAAAAATGCCCTTCCAGTGTCGGGAGAACGGGATCTAACCTAGGTTCAAATTTCTTAATGATCCCTGGACTGTTTTCCCTCTTGTTTTTGGTTCATTCGTTTTTCTGTATCCACCCGAAGAGGATGCCAGTGGGCATCGAAACTGTTATGGAAATAAACTCTGTCTATTAGAGTGGGTTTTTATTATCATATTTTGACCACGTCGAAAAAAGTGAAGTTTTTTGCATTTTCTGCTGATCTTTGTATCGTCCGCAAAGGATGTTACTATATTGTTGTTGTTTATTCCACTGTCTGTGTCTGTTAGTAAGATAATGAACAGGAGTGGGGCCAGTACTGTACCTTGTGGTACTGAGCTGCGTACTTCTTATTCTGATGATGATACACCTTGAATTTTGACGACCTGTAGACGTTCTCTGAGGAAGATGTAGATCCATTTTCCCAGTTTGCCTGTTATTCCCATATGTTTCATTTTATGTGCTATTATACCATGATCCCGTTTGTAGAAAGCTTTATCAAAATCCGTGTATATGACATCGTAGTTTTCATTTCTTTCAAGTGCGTCTAGAATAGTGTTATAGTGTTCTATAAGTTATGGTAGGCATGATCTACCTGATCGGAATCCGTGTTGGTTTTCGTTGAATCTTTCCAGTGTCTCCAAGAAGTCATATATTTTCTCTCTGACTATTACCTTTCCTTTCAACCTTTCAAAGGTTCCGTACGATGATTCCTCATTTCACGAAGGTCAAGCTTGTCGCCCTTCCTCTCGAGTTGGCCTGGTGAAGTAGTGAGTTGGTTTCTTGTACTCGCCACCTCACATAGCCAGGTACGCCCGGCTCATCGGGGATTGTTCTGAGCCAGGCGTCTAATCTTCTTTTGAAGATGTCCACTGCAACACCATTCGTCTTCCTTAGGTCTTTGGACAGCTGATTAAACAGTTTTGGTCCTCTCACAACACAACTATTTTCTTTCAGGGTTAAGGATGTTCACTGTCTAGCCTTTAATTTAGGAACACGACAGTCTTCCTCTTCTACTTTCCAGTTGTTTGGGGAGTTACAGGATTCAGAGTAAGATTAGGGACTAGTTTCTCCATTATTTTCCAAGTGTAAATAATAGTGTGTGTGTGTGTCTCTTCTCCTTTCCAGTGAATATAGGTTTAATTCGCGTAACCTTTCCCAGTAATTTAGTTCTTTGCACCCCTTGATCTTGGCTGTGAAGCTTCTCTGAATCCCTTCCAGTTGTCTAATGTCTTCTTTTTTATATGGGGATGTTAGGACGGAGCAGTATTCCAATTTGGGTATGATCACTGTTTTCAGTAGAGAAATCATTACATTCCTATCCCTTCGTTTAAAAGTTCTCAATATCTGCCCCGTTATTCTCTTTGCTCTGTTTACTGGTATCTTATTTTGCGTCTCAAATTTCGCATCATCAGTCATTACAACCCCTAAATCTTTTGCTCTAGAATTCCTCTGAATTTCCTGTCCATTTGGGGGATAATATTCTATGGATTTTAGGTCTCCTCCTTTTCCGTACCGTAACAGCTGAAATTTCTCAGTGTTAAACTTCATATTGTTGTCTTCCGTCCACTTGTAGATTCTGTTCATGTCGGTTTTTAGAGATCCTATATCTTCTGGATTTCTTATTTTTCTACTGATCTTTGTGTCACCAGCGAAGGGTGTTACTGTGCTGTCTCTGGTAACGTCCTCATCTATATTAGTTAGTATGATTATGAAGAGTAGCGGAGCTAATACTGTTCCTTGTGGTACCGAGCTGAGGACCTCTGATTCTGATGAAGATACTCCTTGTACTGTAACGACTTGCCGCCGCTCACTAAGGAAATTGTATATCCATTTCCCTACTTTTCCTGTTATTCCCATATATTTCAGTTTATGTATTATGATTCCATGGTCACACTTGTCGAACGCTTTGGCTAAGTCTGTGTATATTACATCATAGTTTTCATTGCTTTCAAGCATCAATAATGTTGTAATGTTCCATTAGTTGCGATAGACATGATCTGCCTGACCGAAACCCATGTTGGTTATCATTAAATTTTTTCTGAGTTTCCAAAAAGTCAGATTTTCTGTCTAACTATTCTTTCAAATATTTTAGTGAGATGAGACGTAAACGACACTGGCCTATAGTGTTTGGCCTCGGATCGATCTCCTCCTTTATATTATATTGGGACTATGTTCGCGCTCTTCAGGATGTCCGGTATTTCTCCCGTGTCTAGTGATCGTCTCCATATCCAATATAGGAGTTCAGCGATTGCATTCTTGCAGTTTTTGATCAGTGTGGCATTCCATTTGTCCGGTCCTGCCGCTGAGTGTGTTTTTAGTTTCCCTATAGCTTGAGTAATATCATCTGTCGTAAAGTCGAAGTCCGTTATACTTTCCCCTTGTAGTTCTTTTTCTAAGAACGAATTTCTATCGCATATCAGTTTGTCAGTTTTTGGGATACTGAAAGGTGATTCGTACTGAGCTCTTAATATTATTATATATATATATATACAGGGTGGGCCAAAAGTCTGGATCCATAGGAAAATATTTATTTTAATACATAAATTACAACAAATGGTAAATACTTAAAATGAATATCAACTTTAACTCGTAAATGCGTATCCGTGATACTGTACAGTGGTTCGTACTCCAGTATAAACAACAAATTATAACAAATGCTCAAATTGGCGGCCTCTGACATCGAGACACTTAGGGATGGAATTTATGATTTTTAATAATTCTTCGAATTGACGTTCTCGAGATGCGTGTTTCATTTGATAATCTTCTTGTTGACTTTACTGGACTATTCGTTAAAGTTTCACATACCATTGCAGAGGTATTTTCATCAGTTGCAATTTTTGGACGACCAGAACGCCGTCGATCATGTACACTTCCTGTTTCTTTGAAACGTTTAAACAACTTGCCAACAGTCGCATGTGTTACTGGATGCTTATCAGGATGATTTCTATTGAATTCGGTAGCAACTTCTCTGTGTGTAGCGCCCTGTCTTGCGTACATGAGCACAAGTTCTATCCGGTCTTCTGTTGTTAGATTCGAAGCCATTTCTGGGCTGAAATAAAAAAGTATTTGAGTATTTATACTGGAGTACGAACACTGTACAGTATGACGGATACGCATTTACGAGTTAAAGTTGATATTCATTTTAAGTATTTACCATTTGTTGTAATTTATGTATTAAAATAAATATTTTCCTATGGATCCAGACTTTTGGCCCACCCTGTATATATATATATATATATATATACACGGTGAACCAAAAGTAGGTGGACAGTAGGTTGAATACGGTTTGTATTATATTATATTATAACTATGGTGTTCATTATAACTATGGTGTTTGTGTTTTATTATATTAAATATTATAACTAAATTTATTTAAATTTTATTTTGTATTATAGTATACAAAAAAATTAAATATGTATTCTCAAAATAAACGTTATCATTTACTGTCCACCTACATTTGGTTCACCCTATATATATATATATATATATATATATATATATATATAATATATATATATATATATATGCAATAAAATCACAGAACAACACGTGATCTTTTTAATAAGCAAACAACCACAGGGAAAAGGAAAAGGAAACACGAAATCCGGGTGCTTTCGTCATATATTCACATCTTCAGGGACAAGAAAGAAATAGACAGAATTTACCAAGTAAATGAGTTAAATACACGAGCGAAAAATTCCCCAATAGGCAACTCAATTTAAAAAAACACTAAAACAATCTAAAGATTTTTTCCCAATAGATAACTTAATCTAAAGGCTACTAAATTATTGAATACATAAAAACTATATAAATGAAATTAGACAATTAACATGTACACAAAACAAAAATTATTATAACAGTTATTAGAAATAGTATTTAATTAAAACAGGCAATTAAGTGGCAAGAATCTAAGGAAACAAAAGACATGGTGCAATCGTCGTCACGTGCTCCTTCCAGAATATTCCGAATATCTAAAAACAATCTAAAAAATTTTCCAATAGATAACCTGTTCAAAAGTCTAATAAACTATCGAGTACATAAAGACTATATAAAAGAAATAATACAATTAAAATGTACACATAAAAATGTTAACAATTATTAAAATAATATTTATTTAATTAAAGCAAACAATTAAGTGGCAAGAATGCAGTCAAAATAATCCACCACCTTTCTAACAATGTACGAGTCTAATTTATAAAGCTCAGGGCTAATATTAAGAACAAAATCAGCATTATTCTTGATCACACTCGAATCAAGTATATTTCTACTAACAATAGATTTGCTAAAACTTAATTTGGAGGCATTTTTTCAGTCAATGGGATGATTAGTATCTCTTAAGCAGTGGTGGGCACCGTTAACCAAAAAGTTAACTTCGATAACGATAATCCGTTAACCCCAATTTTTAACTCCGATAACGATAATCCGATAATTTTACTACAAAGTTAACGGAAGTTAACGATAATCCGTTAACGATAACTATTTCTTTACTAACATTTAAAAAAATCAAGGAGAAAAGCTTTAAAACCCATAGAAAATGTTTATTTATGCAAACTCCAACAATAAATAGGTATTTAACTGTATTTTTATCAAGTTTTGCAACTTTTTGCTTAATAACTTTTTTTTTTTTTTAATAAAAAATGTACTGATTACATGTTTTGAAACCCTTGTAACCACTAACCATTAACTAAATTTTAATTTACCAGAGAATTATTATGGCGGGAACTGAAAGGTAAATTAAATTTTAGGCACATTTATTAAAGACTATGACACAATGTGCTGGTTGCCCTTCAGAAAGACCAACTTCTCAAAGTTAGGCCCAACTGCCAGTCTTGACCTCTTGGGCCTCAGGATGTCCTTGCCGAGAGAGAAGAGCCGTTCCACTGCGGCAGAGGACGGAATTGGCAGACTGAAGTTATGGCGGTTTGAATTCATTCGCGGAGCGGTGATCTTCCGTGAATGACTCCTCGCAGTTAACGTGTTAACGGACTTTAACAGACTAAATATCGAGTTATCGGAAGTTAACTGGTCCGGTAACGATAAATGGAAATTAACTTCCGTTAATAGTCCGTTAAAAAAGTTAACTTCGTTAATTAACTGTTATCGGATTAACGCTTTAGTGCCCAACACTGCTCTTAAGTGAATAAAAATGGCGTTAGATTCCTGGCCGGTTCTTATACTGTATTTATGCTGCTTAATACGTAACTCAAGCGTCTTGCCAGTTTGACGAATGTAAAATTTATTACATATTGTGCGTGGAATTTTATATACACAACCCTGTTCACTTAAAAGAAAGTTTTTAATCAATGAATTCTTAATTACATCTAAATGTCTAATTTCATTTATATAGTTTTTTTAGTTTTTTTATTCAATAATTTAGTAGTCTTTAGATTAAGTTATCTATTGGGAAAAAATCTTTAGATAGTTTTATTGTTTTTTAAATTGAGTTGCCTATTGGGGAATTTTTCGCTTGTGTATTTAACTCATTTACTTGGTAAATTCTGTCTCTTTCTTTCTTGTCCCTGAAGATGTGAATATATCACGAAAGCGCTCGGATTTCGTGTTTCCTTTTCCTTTTTCCTGTGGTTGTTTGCTTTTATATATAATATATATATATATATATATATATATATATATATAAGTCATCAAGAAATAGTTTCGCAACCCCTGATTTTCGTCCTACCATTACTGATGCTCCATCAGTTTCAACTGCAAATTGAGAAATAGGTACACGCCGTGTACCCGCGTGTCGCCCTCATTTCCATCACTGCCCAAAATTATGCGAAAAGAAAAACAAAAACGCGCGCCATTATCGGGCCCTTAAGGAAAGGAAATAATGAACTAACGGACGATCTAAAAGAAATATCTAAAACATTGAGAGTATGAATCAGTCTTCAGTACCCCAAAAAGTGACAAAGCGGTACCTGATATAAGTGCATTCTTTAAAGAGAAATTACAAAGAAATTGATCACAGATTTTGATTTTATCCCAGAAGATATAACACAAGCTATAAGACAAATGAAATCACATTCAGCTGCAGGTCCGGACAAATGGAATGCATTAATTATTGATTAAAAACTGTAAAAATGAAATAGCTACACCCTTATCCTGGAGATGAAGAAGATCCCTAGAAACAAGGGAAATACCGAGCATCCTCAAAAGAGCAAACATTGTCCCTATATATAAAAGAGGGGATAGATCTCATGCAAAGAACTATAGACCAGTGTCATTGACGTCCCATCTCACCAAAGTATTTGAAAGAGTAGTTAGAGAAAATATCTATGACTTCTTGGAGACACTGGAAAGACTCAACGAAAATCAGCACTGATTTCGATCAGGAAGCTCATGCCTATCACATCTTATAGAACACTATAACAATAGCCTAGACGAACTTGAAGGAAATGAAAACTACAGTACGATGTCATATACACGGATTTTGATGAAGCTTTCGACAAATGGCGATCTTGGTATAATAGCACATAAAATGAAACATATGGGAATAACAGGCAACGTGGGAAAATGGATCTACAATTTCCTCAGAGAATGTCTACAGGTCGTAAAAATTCAGGTATATCATCATCATCATCGGAAGTACGCAGCTCATTACCACAAGGAACAGTATTGGCCCCACTCCTATTCATTATCATGCTAACAGACACAGACAATGAAGTAAACACCAACAGTATAGTAACATCCTTTCCAGACGATTCAAAGATCAGCAGAAAAATCAGCGATGCAAAAGAGGTTGACGCCTTGCAGAGGGACACAAACAGAATATATAAATGGTCAGAAGACAACATGATATTTAACACCGAGAAATTTCAGTTCTTGAGATATGGTAGAAATGAGGAGCTTAAACAGACAGCATATTATGCTCCAGATAGACAGGGAATTCAGAGAAGCACGAAAGCGATAGATTTTGGGGTTATACTGACCGATGATGCCAAATTCGAGACACAAAATCAGATAGCGATAAACAAAGCAAAAAGAGTCGCGGGACAGGTACTAAGAACCAGTGTTGGGCACTAAAGCGTTAATCCGATAACAGTTAATTAACGAAGTTAACTTTTTTTAACGGACTATTAACGGAAGTTAATTTCCATTTATCGTTATCGGACCAGTTAACTTCCGATAACTCGATATTTAGTCTGTTAAAGTCCGTTAACACGTTAACTGCGAGGAGTCATTCACGGAAGATCACCGCTCCGCGAATGAATTCAAACCGCCATAACTTCAGTCTGCTTCCAGATCTCGCAAGGGGAGGTTGTGTGCTTTTTATTGAAGGTAAGAAGGTTCTTTTAACGTTAGTAAAAGTCTTATAATATTATATATATATTAATACGTATGGTAAAATGTACGGTTGAGAAAAATTAATTTATAGTAATGACTAATGAATAAGTATTTTTACATTGCGTTAGTAAATCTCTAAAAAAGTATATATAGTATGTAAAATTTGAATAATAGTTTTTATTCACTGATTGTAATATTGTTGTCTATTACATAGACAAAATATTTCATAGACAAAATAATTCATGGACAAAGTATTTTTATTTTATAGACTAAATAATTCATAGATAAAATATTTTATAGATAAAATAATTACATAGAGAAAAATTACTTCTATTGAAAATTCACAGAAAAAGGTTAAGTAAAATAAAATATTTTATATAACGTAATATTATATATTATATATTATAATATTATTATAATTAATATTATTTTGAATTAATTTTGCTATTTTGTTTGAATTAATATTTTATTAGTTTAGTTACATATTTTATACGATGATATTTTACTTTTTTTAGTTTCTTCTGTATTATCGTCAACTAGACATCGTTCAGTTCTCTCTTATCAAGCATTCTCTACAACTTTTAAACTTCAACCATGGAGCACTAAGAAGAAGTTCTCGACATTGAGATCGCCTCTGTCTCAGGCACTTCTGAGTCTCAGTCTGACCTGAGGCCCAAGAGGTCAAGACTGGCAGTTGGGCCTAACTTTGAGAAGTTGGTCTTTCTGAAGGGCAACCAGCACATTGTGTCATAGTCTTTAATAAATGTGCCTAAAATTTAATTTTACCTTTCAGTTCCCGCCATAATTCTCTGGTAAATTAAAATTTAGTTAATGATTAGTGGTTACAAGGGTAACGGGTTTCAAAACATGTAATCAGTACATTTTTTATTAAAAATAAAAAAAAAGTTATTAAGCAAAAAAGTTGCAAAACTTGATAAAAATACAGTTAAATACCTATTTATTGTTGGATTTTGCATAAATAAACATTTTCTATGGGTTTTAAAGCTTTTTTCCTTGATTTTTTTAAATGTTAGTAAAGAAATAGTTATCGTTAACGGATTATCGTTAACTTCCGTTAACTTTGTAGTAAGATTATCGGATTATCGTTATCGGAGTTAAAAATTGGGGTTAACGGATTATCGTTATCGAAGTTAACTTTTTGGTTAACGGTGCCCACCACTGCTAAGAACCTTTAAAAGAAGGGACGACACAGTAATGATTTCCCTGTTGAAAACACTGATCATACCAAAACTTTAATACTGCTCAGGCTTAACGTCACCATATAAAAAGCAGGAAATTTATAAACTAGAAGAAATTTAGAGACATTTCGCAGCCAAGAGTGATATGCTACAAAGAACTCAACTACTGGGAAAGACTACGTAAACCAAATCTGTACTCCCTGGAAAGAAGGAGAGCGGTACACCATAATCTACATATGGAAAATGATCGAAAAACTGGGACCAAACCTCAAACTAAGCCCAATTACCATCCAAACAACGGTGGAAAATAGGAAAGGCAGAATGTGTAGTGTTCCCAAATTAAAGGCCTGACAATGGACTTCTTCAACACTGAAGAGAAATAGCTTTGTTGTCAGGGGGCCAAGGAAAATAGGTTAGTTTTCAAGGGGCTCAAGACTTTTTAAACAGCTTCCAAAGGACCTCAGGAACGTGACAGGGGTCAAAGTTGAAATCTTCAAAAAAAGACTAGATTCCTGGCTCAAGACGGTACCAGATGAGCCGGGTGTACTTGGCTATGTACGGTGAAGAGCGGAAGAGAGCAACTCGCTCCTCCACCAAGCCAGGCCTAGAGGCGGGGTCACTAGCTTGACCTTCGTGTGAAGCGAGACCAACGCACGGAACTGCCACGAGGTTACGAGGTGCATATACAGTAGAGCGCTGATTATCCGAACGCCGATTATTTATTATTTGGGTGTCCAATTATCCGGATCAAATTTTCAGAATTAAAAAAAAATTTCCTTGTAAAATAATTTTCGTTGACAACCACACAAATGTTAAACGTGAGCAAAACATGTTTGGATCACTTCGTAGCAAAGGATAGAACACGCCATCTCACGTCTATACAAATGTTAAACGTGTCTAAACATGTTTGAATCACTTCGTATCAAAGTGTAGAGCACTCTCCATTACACCCTTATCTTTATCAGAGCGACATTAGTCCATACAATGTATTGAGTACGGCAGTACTTTGTGTTTCCTTAAAAATTAAAAACGTGCGTTTAATTTTTTATATCAAAGTTGCTCTTTGTTGAGATAAAAATGTCTACCAAACGCAAAAGAGTGGTTCTTTCGTTGAATGACAAAGTGGACATTGTGAACAAGTTAAAGAAAGGTGAAACTGGTAAAAAGTTAGCAGAGAGATATGGTGTTGGAACCTCAACAATATCAGTGACTCAGTGTTTATTCGGTCAGCCCATTTCAGGTCCTGTTCTTTGTGAAATGGCTGTAATTTTTAACGCAAAACTTGCTGGTAATCCAGAATTTAAGGCAAGCTCTGGATGGCTGAGAAACTTTAAATTACGGCATGGTATACATGTACTGGAAATTTATGGCGAAAAGCTTTCAGCTGAATTTGCAGAGGCTAATAATTTTGTAAAAAAACCTAGAAACGTTAATTCACGAAGAAAAGTATGACACTGACTTCGTCTATGATGCGGATGAAACCGGACTTAACTGGGAAACTCTCTCAACCAAATCAATGGCATCACGGAAAGAGGGAACTGCGCCAAGTTACAAAATGTCTAAAGAGAGAGTGATGATTTTGGTATGCGCTAATGCCAGTGGAAGTCACGAGCTACCTTTGCTACTCATCGGGAAATCATAAAACCTCCAGCATTCAAGAATGTGAAAACTTTACCTGTTGTTTACAACACTCAGAAAAAAATCGTGGCTGAACGCTCAAGTGTTTCTGAAATGGTATGACAAAACCTTCATTCCTGAGGTTAAGAAATACCAAAAGAAGGTTGCAAAAGTGTATCTAAAGAGGAGGCCAGAGACGAAGAAGAAATTGTTAATGACCTAGCAGTAACACTGAAAGAAATCCCTGGATACTAGGATTATAATTTAGAAGATGTCAGTGAGTGGACGAACTGTGACGCTGATGACCCTGGCTATCAACTCTTAACAGTAGAAGAGATCGTCGAAGTTGTACAAGAAGAAGAGAAAAAAGCTCAAGAAGAAAATAAGGAAGATGATGATAAAGACTGAATTGAGCGGAATTGAATTGAATAACCTTTATTAATAATAAAATATTGTAAATACGTTGGTTTTACAATTTACAATGACGTAAGTAATTGTGAAGCTGGTCTATTTATTTAATTTAATTTGGCCCTTAAACTTTAGGCTTTACTGGGCTCTTATTAAAAATAAAACAGATAATTATTATAAATAATAAATAAATCATGAATAAGTATTATTAATAATTAAGGTATGTATTAATCTTAAATTATGAGGGCCGTCACACGCAGAAGCTTTCAAATGTCTGGACATTGCAATGACATGGTTGGAGGGGGAAGAAGAGTGTGACTCTGTTCAGCTGCTTTGTTAGAAAAGATTGCGTGATTGAGCTGCCATAAAAAGAAAGTCTTCCTTAATTAAAGCAGCTAGCAATCACTCAGTTCTTGTCTTAAATTATATTTTATATTTTATTACATTACATTTTATCTGGATTTTCGATTATCCGGACCACCCTTGGTCCCAATTAGTCCGGGTAATCGGCGCTCTACTATATATACACATATACTCGTATACACGTATACAATAATAATAATAATGATACAGAGTTCTTGGTCGATTATACAGAGGTTTGTCATTCTGTTTTATGTATGGATTTATGAAGTGGTTATTATACATCACGCCATTTCTAATGAAATTGTCGGTCCTTTCTTTCCGCTGGGAAGCCTTGTAGTCATTTTTCTTCTTCTTCTTCTTCTTCTTCTTCTTCTTCTTCTACTTCGCAGTAGTAGTCGAAACCGTAGAGAACCGATCGATCCTAAACTCGGTGTACACAAACTATGGATATTTTTTATTGGAGTTGTTTGAGCGAAGTTGCTACGTTAATAAATATTGCTATCACTAACCAATGAAAAGCGATAGAATCCTTTCAAAACTGCTGAAGTGGGGAGTCTGTTTTGGCTGTTTGCATCTGTATTTAATTTTTAAGACTCGACGATACCAGTTACTATAACAAGTTACAGATTACAAAGTCGAATTTTATACTGTCGTTATTCGACTTTATGCTGGTGATCTTATTAAAATTCGAGTTTATACAGGTCATGTTTATGGAGATCGACTTTATGTAGGTTGATACCGACGACTTTACTTCTCTAACTCAATGTTTCCCAAACAGGGTGCCGCGAAATTTCTTGAAAATGACAAAAACAATTGAAAATTTAAAAGTTTCTGAATATATATAAATTTGAAACAAAACAAAACAATCGCGATTTATTATGTCCATACGGAAACTGTAAATATAGACTCAGTTTGAAGTTACGTGGTGTTGGGGGAGGGGGTAAACTGGATGTTCAACAGTGGGAGACGAAAATCCTGCGGAGTGCCGCGAAAGAAGAACAGATGGCATTGGGGTGCCTTGAGCCAGAAAAAGCTTAAAACATGAAAATGTGAAAGAAAGTGAAAAGAGAGAGATTATTTGATCCTATCGAATGCAATCTCGGCTGTTTCGTATCAAAGAGTTACTCTGAGACGAGAATCGTTGATCATTTAAGACACAAAACGGATATCCCGGCGGAATTATGGGAATTTATGGGCTATTACCGATTATCCGGAATTGACGTAACATAAAATATAACTGAGTATTTATTCAACTTTTAGAATAATATTTATACACAATAATTTAATGAAGTATATTTTACTGAAATTAATAATTAATAAAAAAATAATTTATTTAGAAATTTGGCCGTTATACTTACTCTGCAGGAATTTTTGTGTGTGTGTGTGTGTGTGTGTGTGTGTGTGTGTGTGTGTGTGTGTGTGTGTGTGAGAATGGAATGTTTTGTGAGGTTTAAAGTTCGAGCTGAGATAATCGAGTTTTAAAATAAAGCATGAAAAAGAAAAATTCACAAGCAAAATATTTTTAAAACTAATAAATTTATAATTATTCAAAAGATTAACAGGAAAAAATTCTATAGAAAACATAGTTCCAGTATCACACACACACACACACACACACACACACAAAGGAAGACGATTTGGTTACAACTAAATAATATGGTTATTAAGATTTGCCAACCAATCCAATGGTTCATTCAACCATTGTTATGATTGTGTCAACCATACATGCTTATTTTTCTATCTTTAAGTGGTTAGCGCCATTACTCAAATTCGTTGTTGCAAAGAAGTTTATTGGCAATTTAGTTTAAGGTTGAGTGAATTATAAACATACTTTCATTTTAAAGGTACATTTTACAAAAGAGACCAATTCACTTCCTATGGTCTAGCAAACATTGCTTAAATCACGAAGATACACAATGGTTGAATAACTGTCCTCAACACGCTAGATCAACCCTTCACAAACGATATGTTGATGATGATGATAATTTTATTCACGAAGGCTATAAATTAGCACAGCGCTCAAGTCAGACAAATGCGGCCCATTGGGCTAACTTCTGAATTATCATTACCAGCACCATCGAAAGTCGACCTCCCCACTCCCGCCGACCTTAATTGATGATACTTGAAAATAGCTTTGATGTGAAGAAGCCAAGACTGTTGAACTAGCAATCCGAGGAACTAAGGAAATGATGAAAATCCTTAAAAGAACACTAGACGCCTGGCTCAGAACAATACCAGATGAGGGGGGGAATACATGGCTATGTGAAGTGGAAAGCGCAAGAAACCAACTCTCTACTTCACCAGGCCAATTCCTCTGTGAGATGAGGAATCATCGCACGGTCCACCTGAAAACTTAGTGTATATATATATATTTTATTGGAGTTGTTTAACCTCCTTCGCAACATCTAAGGTCATATGACGGAGGGGACCTACAGCTTTACGTGGGATCCAAACCACGGGTCGCTACATAATCCGGAAGCGGAGGACGGTCTCCCATCCAACTACTACCCAGACCCCCAATGTCGCTTAACTTCGTTGATCTCCGGGAAGCGGTGTTACGACATTGGCCACGACGTAGCCCATATATATATATATATATATATATATATATATATATAAACTGTGACTTTGCAACACTTGTGATTTACTATCATAGAATATTTCGTGAATGCAATTGAACAATTCATGATTCCAAAAGTTTAACAAAAGTTTTCGCTATAAAAAAAGTTTATTTTTAAAAAAACTAAATAAATTTTAGATTTTAATTTTAAATTATTTTTTCTTTTATCTTTTATTGCGTTGACCATGATCATACAATTTATCGAAAGGTCAGTAAAGTAAAATGAGGTTTGGAATTTCGACAGGACTTTTGAGTGTCACATCTCTCTCTCTCTCTCTCTTTCTCTCTCTCTCTCTCTATCATACACACACACACACACACACACACAGTGTATATATATATATATATATATATATATACAGGTCCTCTCAGAGGTCCAGAGAGGCCAGGGCCACTTCCAACTTTTGAGGCCCAGAGCTAAACCCAATTATTGCTTTCACTGCAAAACATTATATTCAAACCTGAAAGTTTCTAAATTTGAGGCCCCCCCAAGCTGGAGACCCAGGCCAAATGGCCCTCCTAGCCCCCCCTCTGATAGGCCCTATATATATATATATATATATAATTATTGCGCATAGTGAGCAGTAACGTGCATATCAAAAGTAACGAAACCAATCAATTATAGCAATTATATTTATTTTATTATTACTTTCCCATCAAATCTAATATTATATACGGTTCAGAATAGAAAGCGCGAGGAACACTATATATATTTTTATAAAGAACCATGATATATAGTTAAAAAAAATTCTGTGTTAAATTAGGAATTTGAAAGACAAACTATGGTCATTTATAATTTGCTTTCTAAAATATATATATATATATATATATATATATATATATATATATATATATATATATATATATATATTCCAAAAAATTCTGATTTTTTTTAAAATTTATTTTAAAATAAAAAATGGCACTCAAAATTCAGTAATATATATATATATATATATATATATATATATATATATAAGGCCGGGTCGAAAATGGGAAATTTTTTATTTCTTAAAAAGTACACTATGTGAGAAGTTTCATTTTATCATCTTAACAAAATATTAAAATATCAAGCATGTGCTACCCATGCTACCCCTATCACATGCCCCTCCTCCCTTTTTTACCTTCATATTTGCATATGTTTAATGTTGTTATATGTTACATGATAAATTGTTTGTTTAATGCTTGATATTTTTATGTTTCAGATAAATAGAAATAATTTTTCAGATAAATAGAATTAATTTGCATTTGCTTTAATTATAATTTGAATTACCATAAATTATAAATTACATATAATTTGATTTTACTTCTGAATATAAACTCTGACTACTAGAAGCAAGTCCTCAAATGCAGCCTTTAGATATCCTGCGAAATTCCCAGCAGCCATGACTCCTTCAAAAGCAGATGTTGTGAGACACTACCTTTTAGTGCGCCGTCGTGACGAAGCTAAATGAAAAGGATCAGCAACTGCTAATGATTGTTACGGGGTTGTTGTAAAAGATATTGAAGACATTTGGATGAAATTTTCTTTTCCTACGATTAACACCAAAGGTATCTATCTTAAAGTCAGTCGACTAATAGAAGAAGCCTCAAAATTGAACAAGGTGCCGTTACATCAAAGAAATGAAAGTTTTGCCTTAAAAGTAGTTCAGTATGATGAAATGTTTGATAGATCTTCTTGTGAATGCTATGATAAGGGAATTGATAGGAAATCTTGCGGGTGTAAGGATAAAATACCAATGGCAGAATGGGAGTCTTTCGTGGGTCAAAAACAAAGAAAAAATCAGTTGGGACCAGTTGATCGCATAGCTAGTTCAACAAGGAAAAGATCTTTAGCAAGAGCCCAAGAAGCACAAAACCGTCAACTAAAAGCACAAGAAGAAATGACTAAAGCCACCAATGTTTTACCATCAGAATTTATAGAAAATACCGAAGAAGACATAGATGTAGATTCAGAGAGTCAGGATGTAGATCATGAGGTCGATTTAGAATTGACAGAATATTCAGAACAGGCACTCCTGTAAAAACCTAGCATTAACAGCAGATCGTTATCGTGTAAGTTGTAGAGCTGCAGCTGCGATAGTCAATGCAGCTTTAAAAGATATGAGGATCCTTAACCACATCAACATGCTTGACAGAAAGAAATTAGAAAGAGAAAGAAATCGCATGGGTGAAACAAATACTTTTAGGTCTAAATCCAAAAATCTGAAGATGGAGTGCCTTGGATTTGATGGAAGGAAAGATAACACATTAACTAAAAGTGAAAAGATAAAAGAAGAACACTATGTTATTGTGAAAGAACCTATGAAAGAATCTATTTAGACCATATCACACCAGATAATGGAACTGCTCGCTGCATAGCAGAAGAGTTAATAACTATTATTATAGACTCGAACAGCACAGATACTATCAAAGCTTTACTGTGTGATGGTACTCCTGTAAATACAGGAAAAATTGGTGGAGTCATAAAACTGGTTGAAATTCATCTTAACAGACCAGTGCACTGGTTGGTGTGCCTCTTGCATTTGAATGAGCTGCCTTTTATGCACGTCTACAAAGCCATTGATCGTAAAACAACAGGTCCAAATACTTTTGTGGGTTCAATTGGGAATAAACTGAAAACAGATTTAACAAAATTGGAGGTAGTCAAATATGTTTGCGTAAAGGGAAACATTAAAGAAATTCCAGGAAATGTTGTGAAGGAGCTAAGCAGTGATCAAAGATATCTCTATGATATGTGTCTGGCAGTGCACACTGGAGACACTTCTCAAGATCTGTTCACTCGATCCCCAGGTACCCTTCTCCATGCTCACCGGCTAACTCTAGCCAACAGGGTCCTTCGATTATATATCTCAACGCCAAATCCCGATAAAAACCTTCAAGATATAGTCAAGATTATTATGCAGTTCTATGCTCCAGGGTGGTTTTGGATAAAACCTAATCCTAATGCAACTGATGGTGCATATAACTTTTGGCATTTAATGTGCTTGCTTCGAAATTTAGATGAACAACGCAGATCAATCATAGAACCAGTATTAAAGAATAACGCCTACTTTGCCCACTCAGAAACTACTCACATGAATGGTAACTGACAAGAGACTAGAAATTAGGGAGCAAGCTATTCAGAAAATCATCCTTTCAAGAACAGGATTTTCAGGTACCAGAAACTTTGAGTTGCCTCGAACCCTCAATTTCCAATCTACTGACTACACCGAGATGATCGATTGGCAAAAAGAGATCATTACTCCTCCACCGCTGCTAAACAATTTTAGCGACGATGAGCTACTACAGGCTCGATGTAAGCCACTGAAGATAGCTTCTTTTCCATGCCACAGTCAAAGTGTGGAAAGGGCAGTGAACCTAGTAACAAAGGCATGTCAGGAAAGAATAGGATATAGAATAGGATATGACAACCGTCAAAAGTTTACCTTAAACTCATTAGAATCAAGGCGAAAACTGCCCAAGTTTGAATTGAAGGCCATATGGAATGAGTAAGAAACATATGAAATAAAATTTCCTAATGATATTGAAAATTTCTTCCCTTTTGATGTGATAAGGAACAATGAAAAAGTGAATTGAATTTTAGCACATTTATTATGCCTCTAATTTTTTCTTCTGAATATATTGTTGTACTTAATTAATTTTCTTAATACTGTACATTATTAAATATAATACTATACGTTACGTTAATAAATATTTATGTCATCAAAAAACCTGAATGTAGAGTAAGTCTCGTATAAATGGAATATTCTTCAATATAGGTCAAAAAGTGAAAAATTGTGCCAGGGTAGGAGGCTTTAAATAGCGAAAATAATTTGTGAGGGGGTTCCTGTATTCCATTCAAACCCCTCACATATATATATATATATATGTGATGAATAAAACCACGAAGGAAAGGAAACACAAATGGTGCTCAAGCGCTTTCGTCTAATGACATCCTGAGGATGTCATTAGACGAAAGCGCTTGAGCACCATTTTGTGTTTCCTTTCCTTCGTGGTTTTATTCATCATAAATATTTTTCACGTGTTACTTTCGTGAAATAATTTTCATATATATATATATATATATATATATTAGGGTGGTCCTCAAAACAAAAACGATTTTTTTATTTTACTGCTCCCACCCGATAAAGTAGTTCCACTTCATAAAAAAATTATTTTGGCAAAGTTTTTACCAGATCCGATAATATTTAGGGGTGGCTGTCAAACTTTAAATTTTTAACGAAATCCTTAAAATGGGCAAAATCTGCAGCATCTAAATTTGCTGGCCACTTGTGGTACCTATCTGAGGAAATGGTGGGATTGGCACTGTTTGATGCTTCTGTATCAGTAGACACAAAAAGATTAATTGTAAAGGGAATTAATGAGACAGAAGGCAGCCTAAAATGTCCTAAACGTGTGAGCCTTCGTCAAGATCATCTCCCAACATTGGATTCCTTGAGCACGAGAAACTCATTCAAGCTTATACAGGCCCTCAATATCAATACTGCATTTATGCAAAAAGACCCATCAACATGGGACTCAGATGATGAGTTTCAAGAGGCTCTTCGGAAAGTTGAAAACATCAAGGTCGTGAACGACAATGCCGAACGCGGGATTGCACTTATCCAGGATTATAGTGGAAAACACACTAAGAATGAAGAACAACTTCAATACCTATTGAAAGTCGTGGAGCAACACAGGAAGAAATATCCTGAACCTACTAAGAAGATCTTAAACAGTGAGCTACAGTGAGTGGTCTTGCCAGCCATGACGATTCAAAATAGTACGTCATCAGTGTTATGTATAACGCTTATAATTTAAAATATATGCAAAATAAAAATCTTTTAACTACACATTATATCAGTGGTTCCAAAGTGGTGATCCATGGATCCCTGGGGGCCAACTGAGATTGTTCAGGGGTCAATAGAAACCCCCCGCCTTGCAGTTTTGTGGTAACTTCAAGCTTCGACAGCCACCTCTAATTATTATCCGATCGAGCTCAAATTGAAGCAGAATTATTTTCTTATTAAGTGGAACAACTTTATTGGGTGGGAGCATGTAAATTACCAAAAAAAATATCGCCTCTATAAGGGAGGACCACCCTAATATATATATATGAAAATTATTTCACGAAAGTAACACGTGAAAAATATTTATGATGAATAAAACCACGAAGGAAAGGAAACACAGAATGGTGCTCAAGCGCTTTCGTCTAATGACATCCTCAGGAACACTGAAATACATAAAGAGTTACAGCCTTATATAGGTTACAGAAAAAAAATATATTATATATATAATAAACGGAGAAATAAAAATAAAAATTAAAAATTAAACATTAAAGGATTGTGGGAGGAGCATACAAATTTGTAAGGAAAAACTACCGATTTTTAGCACAAGATCAAATGAATTGTTTCCAACCAATGTTATAGATTAAAAAAAAAAAAAAAAAAATTATACTAGAAATCTGCCCGGGTTTTAGCACTCTGCCCTTCTTGTTTAATGTTTGATGTATATAAAAATAAATTGAAAAATAAAAGTTATTAGAGTAGCATACAAGTTTACCAAAGATTTAGCGTTCTACCCTTATCAAAATCTGTTTGTTCTGAAGGAATTCAAAACAACAGGATCGAGTTGAAAAAGACCTTTGCTTATGTTGAAGTTATTTGTAAGTTGGATAATGGCAGACTCAAGAATATTTCTATTAATTAATTATCAATGTTGCTAGAGTGAAATAAAACTGAAGCATCATTCCAATCAATACAGTGAGATAACTCTGACAAATGAACAAAAAGGGCACTGGACGACTGTCCTGTTCTAACGGAATATTGATGCTGTTTTATACGTGTGTGCAAATCCTTTCCCATCTGACCTATGTAAAAGGAATCACATTGTTTACAACCAATTTTATAGATAATGCCTGAATTATTGGTAGGGCTATTTTTTACTATGATATTTTTCACAATATTGTTATATGAAAATACTACATTAATATCCAAAAGTTTAAGTACATTAGCAATGCCTAAAAAACCCGGGAAAAATGGAAGTACTAAAATATTTTTTGACAAAGTACGAGTGTTATTTTTCACACGATAGAAAGTTCGTTTTGCCTTGTTGAGACAAGATTCCATAAAAGCAGATGGATAACACAGATCACTTCCAATACCGTTGATACCATTCTGTGTTTCCTTTCCTTCGTGATTTTATTCATCATATATATATATATATATTATATATATATATACCCGGTAAACCTGGTAAATGTTTCGTGCATCGTTCTCTCTTCACACGAAGGTCAAGCTGGCGGCCTGGCCTGATGGAGGAGCGAGTTGCTTTCTTGCGATCTCCATCGCACATAGCTAGGCACACCCGGCTCATCCGGTACCGTTCTGAGCCAGGCATCTAGTCTCCTTTGGAAGATTTCAACTTTGACCACTGTGACGTTTCTGAGGTCCCTTGGAAGCTAATTAAAAAGCTTTGTCCCCCCTGACAACCAAGGTATTTTCCTTCAGTGTTGAGGGGTGTCACTACAACGCATTCTATCTTTCCTATTTTTCAGTGTTGTTTAGATATTATTTAGGTTTAGTTTCAGGCTAAGTACCAGTTTCTCGATCATTTTCCATATGTAAATTATAGGTAGCCTATTGGTTAAGACGCTGGGCTGCTGGTGGGGCTTGGTTCGGAATTCACGTTAAACTGGAGGTCTAAGATGGAGTGACAAGCTTGACTTTCGTCAGCATGAACAATCCGGGCGGAAGCCAAACCAAAGTTAACCAAGGTGTATCTTTCTCTTATTTCTAATGAATACAGATTTAATTTACGTAGTCTTAGGAAGAGATTGTAGACACCAATCGACCAGGGAAGTACTCCCGGGGGGGGGGGGGACGTTAGGCAGAAGTCAAGGAGTGCTGGAACTCCCGTTTCTCCTGTTACTGTCCTCTTTAGCTGATCTTTTTCCGTGCCTCATCTACTGTGTGAGCAGTCCAGCATGCTCTCAAACACACGCCTTTCTCCTTATTCCTAAAAAATCTTACACACTACAGAAACTTTTCAAAATTTAAAAAAAAATGGCAACTACTTCAAGAGCCTCGGAGTTCTCTGGAGAGGGCACCATAAATGTCCCCACTTCTGGCTCCCCTTCTGCCTATACCGGGAATATAGACCCGAGCAGCAGGGCTGGGTCTGCTATTGCCCATTCGAGATGTCGTAGGCCTCTGCCTAATTCACTTTTCATAAACTTCTGCAACATTCCTGGCCTTTCCTCAAATTTTCAATCTGTCGAACACCATCTCTTCTCTAAATTTCACCTTCTCTTTCTCACTGAAACTCAGGTGTCTGGAATGACTCACAGCAACCCCTTTTATGTTCCCTCTTACTTTCTCTATACTCATTTTCACTCCAAAGGTGCATGTTACGTATATGTAGGCAGTGACCTAACTTGCTCTCGTTCTCAATTCTCAGTAGTATAAATGAAAAGGTGTTATCCGATGACCTGTCGCGAATTTTTTTTTACTATACGCACGTGCGTATAATGCGTATACCCAGTTACGCCTCTGCTAACTCACTTCAAAAGTGGAATACATTCTCTTCCACTCTCCTTTTGCTGAAATCTCTATTTTAGGAGACTTAAATGTTCACCACCACCTTTGGCTTCCCTCCCATTTCTCGAACATCCCCGGTAAACTGGCTTACAACTTCTCTATTTTGAATTACGAAGGGCAGGTTGTACAGAACCCTACTCGTATCCCCGATCGCCTTGGAAATAGGCTCAACATTCTGGAATTATTTCTCACCTCTCATCCTTCTTCCTACTCTGTCAAACTTTTTTCTCCGTTGGGTTCCTCCAACCACAGTCTTATATCTGTTTCCTGTCCTATTGCTCTAATTTGACCTTTGGATCCTCCCAAGAGAAGACCCCTTTGGCACTTTGGCGCCACTGTCACTGATTGGGAGGCCTTTAAGCAGTACTTCTCTGATCTCCCATGGAGTGTTTACTGCTTCCGTGGCCGGGGCCTCTACAAGTGCGCTGAGGGCATCACGGAGGTGATTCTCTTGGGCATGGAGGCGTATATTCCATATTCTATTCCTACTACTAATGCAAAAAACCTTGGTTTAACTTTGCTTGTTCTAACGCTATCCGCAACAGAGAGCAGGCTTTCAGAATGTACCGTCGCCATCCAACTCGTCTCTCACTTAGATTATATTTCTGCCCAGAATCGTGCAAAATCTATTCTTCGACTCGCCAAAAATTCCCTCATCAGAGAAATATGTGAGAACCTATCCAATTCTAATTCTTCTCGCTCTTTCTGGCATCTAGCTAGGAACCTCTTTAACAATTTTATTTCTTCTTGTTTCCCTTCTCTTTTCCATTCCGATGGCTCAGTTACCGTCTCTTCTGACAAAGCTGAACTCTTCGTTCAAACTTTCGCCTCCAACTCAATCTTGGACGATTCCGGTATTATTGCTCCGTCCCCTCCTCCCTCTGACTTAATTATTTCCAAAGGGATATTCCCATCACTGCTAAAAACTGGTTGTATAACACCCCTTTTTAAAGTGGGTGATCCTACACTAGCAACAAATTACAGGCTGGTGTGTTGATTATCACTGGTCAACACTCATTTTAGTGCCAATCATATTAGAGTGATTTTGGGGTAACTTTGTGGTGCTGATTCCGAATATGACATTGGTTTTGCTAGATTGGCTCTAATTTATGAGATAATTGGTACCCCATTGAAACACGAAAAACACAACAGACAACACGTACCGCTCCACTGCCAACTGTCAACTGACTACTGGTTGGGTGGCCGATGACTTATATACGGAGGGGGAATATTCTAGAATGATCGCGGAGTAAACACTAAGAATATTCGCGTGTCTCACCATCTAGAATGTTCCGGTAGTTTCCCATATGCACGCGTTATGGTTACGTTTCCTATTAATTGAGGGTATTCATTATCTCAAGAACTAGAGCCAAATCGGAAAAACTACTTTCATTTTGGAATTCAGCAACCCCAAAATACCCTAAATTCGTACGAATTTCCTTGGCAACGAAACAAAAATGTTTTTTTGTTGAGCTGTATTATCTGTGTTCAGCAAAGTTTTTGAAAAAATTGTAAAGAGCAGAATGCAGCGATATTTAGAATCCTACAATTTATTACCTCCAAATCAATATGGCTTCCGTAATAATAAAACAACGGAAATGGCTATTTTAAATCTTATGGAAATTGCAAATATAGCTAAAGAGAACAAAGAAATAATGATATCAATATTTATGGATTTGAGTAAGGCGTTTGATGTAATAGACCATAATATTCTACTTAATAAATTATATTGTTACGGCTTTAGAGGAGCAATCAGTGATTGGTTTAAAAGTTATTTGTCCAATAGATATCATTTTGTATCAGTGAACAAGTTTTGCTCCACTAAAGCGCTTGTCAAACATGGTGTGCAACAGGGCTCAGTTCTGAGTCGACTGTTATTTTTATTATATATAAATGACCTTCCACGTTCATCTGATATACTGAACTTCATAATGTTTACAGATTATACAACTGTCTCTTTTTCTTGCAAAGATGTTAATACAGCTAAGAATATATTTCATTCAGAATTCATCAGTGTAATGAAATGGTTGACCACCAATAAACTCTTCCTAAATACCAGTAAAACAAAGTTCATGATTTTTACTAATAAAAGAAATGTACTTGGGGCACTCAATATATTTTACCCCACCATTTTTTCTTAGCTAAATAATAGGCCATGGGGCTGAAATATCTTTTGGGCCGTAATTTTGAAGTTTCTGCGCTTCACATAACCGGATTTTTCCAGGTATAAAACCGCTCTTAAACGCCCTTGTATAAAACCTATGGTTAACGCAGTTTCGAAAATGGCGTCTGACAATGATGTGCGTCGTAACAGAGAGTTGTTATCGAGTTTTTAACTGCAGAGAAGGAAACAGTTGGAAATATTCACAAACGTCTACAAAACGTTTACGGAGATGCTGTTGTTGATGCACAGTTGGACGCTGGTCTAAACGTGTGAGATCATCGGAGAGAGGGAGAGCCAGCCTCGATGATGAGCGGTCGCCCGGCATCGGCTGTGACATCTCACACTGTGCAACGTGCTAACAGCATCATTCGATCAAATCGGTGTGTCACATACAAGGAGCTATCACTGGAGTTAGGAATTAGTGAAGGAAGTGTGAATTCAGCAACTGGGATACTCAAAAGTGTGTTCACGGTTTGTTCCTCGCCAACTGACTGAAGATCACAAAGCCCAAAGAAAAGAAATTGCTTCTGAGTCGTTGGTTCGATACGAGACAGAAGGGGATGACTTCCTTTCACGAATTGTGACTGGGGATGAGACTTGGGTACACCACTTTGAACCTGAAACAAAACGCCAATCCATGGAGTGGCATCACGCAGACTCCCCACGCAAGAAAACGTTCAAAATGGCTCCCTCTGCAGGAAAGGTTATGGCCACCATCTTCTGGGACATGAAAGGGGTGATTGTGGTGGACATTATGAAGAAAGGACGAACAACCCTACAGAGACTCCAGAGATGTATAAAGCGAGTTCAACCGGAGAGAAAACTGGAAGACGTCCTTCTTTTGCACGATAACGCAAGACCAAACAACAGTTTCCAAACAAGAGAGGTCATCACAAAAATGCGCTTGACTGTGTTACCCCACCCTCCATACAGCCCGGATCTGGCACCTTCAGACTTCCATTTGTTTGGGCCAATGAAGGATGCTATTCGTGGAAGAAAGTTTCAGGATGACGATGAGGTTGTTGAGGTGGTTAAGAGGTGGCTCCAGCGGAACCCAGCGAACCTTTACCAGCAAGGAATAAAGGCCCTTGTTTCGAGGTGGAGGAAAGCCGTAGAAAAGGATGGAGACTATGTGGAAAAATAAAAACTTTTAAAAAAGGTATGTAACTACTTGCGTACAAATTTCTGGAACTTACAAGGAAACTTGGAAAGAAAAAAAAAAGGTGGGGCAAAATTGTATATTGAGTGGCCCTCGTATATCTTGATACTCTTAATGTTAATGAAATCGTTATAAAGGAATGTACTATAACAAAATTTCTTGGTGTAATGCTAGTAAGAATTTGCAATGAAGTGATCATGTAAATTATATCGCAAAAAAGATTTCAAGGAGCGTTGCTATAATGTTTAAACTTAGAAATGTAGTTCCTAAACAAGTTTTATTGACTCTTTATCATACTCTTGTTCTTCTTTATATAACGTACTACACCCTTGTTTGGGGAAACTCCGCTAACAAAGCATTAAATGGTATCTTTGTCATCCAAAAACGAGTAATAAGGTTATTATCTGATGCTGATTTCCTTGATCACTAGTGCATTATTTAAAGAGCTAAACCTACTAAAGCTCAACGATATAACCAAACTGGCACATTTTATTTTTATTTACGGGTGTAAGACCAAAATCATTAATTTACAATGTGTAAATAGATATTTTGTAACTCATCCATCAAGAAATCCACTCGTATCAGACCAGAAATAGATCAGAGCTTGTTATACCTCAATTTAGATTGTCTTTATCTCAAAAACTACCCATTTTCATGCAAATAAACTTCACTTTTTTCTACGTGAAGGTCAAAATATGAAAATAAAACCCACTCTAATAGACAGAGTTTATTTCCACAACAGTTTCGATGCCCACTGGCATCCTCATCGGGTGGATACAGAAAAACGAATGAACCAAAACAAGAGGGAAAACAGTCCAGGGACCGTTAAGAAATTCGCACCTACAGTAGGTTAGATCCCGTTCTCCCGACACCGGAAGTGCATTTTCATTAAAGGACCCGCTTATAAGTACATTCGCACAAATTTAAAACTATCTACTTGTTCTATACATACAGATTCTATTATTTTTACATAATTATTACATTTATTATTAAATTTATTACACTTAATATTGCATTATTATTTATTACAGAAATTATAAATTTATATATTGGTTATTACATTGTTGTTTATTATACAGAACTTATAAACCGAAAAACGAATGAAAAAGGCGAGAAGGAAACAATCCAGGGACCATTAAGAAATTCACACCTAGGTTAGTTCCCGTTCTCCCGACACCGGAAGGGCATTTTATTACAGGGTCCCGCTTTTAGTACATTCGCACAAATTAAAACTATCTTCTTGTTCTATACCTTTGGTTTGGTTAGCTTCCGCCCGAATTGTTCATTCTGACGAAGGTCAAGCTTTTCACTCCACCTTAGACCTACAGTTTAACGTGGAATCCGAACCACGCCCCATCAGCAGTCCAGCGTCTTAACCACTAGGCCCCCTAGGGTACCCATTTATCTACCAACCACTTTCTTTTATTGTGTGGAAGGATGAACAGCTGGGTTTTGCTGCGCGCCGGCTGCCGTCGGGTCTCGAACCCGGGGCCGATGGATTGGTAGTCAGCGACGCTAACCACTACACCACCGAGGCGCATACATACAGATTCTAATATTTTGACATAATTACTGCATTTATTATTGCATTTACATTTTTTTAACATTTATAATTATTACCTTTACACTAATTATTAAATTTATAATATTACCTTTATTATTACATCTGTTGCATTTATATTTATTTCCACATTTATTACTTCCATTATTACATTTACATTTAACTTATTATTCCATTTACATTTTACCCCCAAAAAAAAAAAAATCGAATGAACTAAAAGCGAGTAAGGAAACAATCCAGGGACCTTTAAGAAATTCACACTTAGGTTAGAACGCGTTCCCCCGACTCCGTAAGGGATTTTTTGACCAAGAATCTCATTAAAGGGTCGAACTTATAAGTACCTTCGCACAAATTAAAATTATCTACTTTTTCTATACATACAGATTCTATTATTTTTCTTTTGACATAATTAATACATTTATAAAGTACCTTACTTGATTCCCAATCTATAGCATGATTATTTTGGCTGGCGTGATAAAAAATGGCATTATTAGTATTACAACTTCTGAAGGCATATTTATGTTCTTTAATATGGGTTTCAATATTTCTTCCAGTTTCACCTACGTATACTAAATCACAACTTTTACAGGGAATGCTGTAGACACAGGCTTGTTCCTGTTTTGCAACGTTATTCCTAACCAATTTACTTTTCACGGTAGACGAATATTTGAACGCCAAAGCAAACTTAAAATCTTTCGTCAACGGTTTTATTCTTTCTAAGCCGGCAATGTAAAGCAAACTCGCATATTGTTTTTGGTTAACTGAAGGTTCCCGATGGGCATAAAAAGATTTTCTGGCTTTAAAATACGCCTTTCTGATAAACCACTCAGGATATTTTAAATCCTTAAAAATGTTCCAAATCTTTGAATTTTCCGGGTCCAGCAAATGTGGGCTACAAATCCTGAGTGCTCTTAGAAACATGGAAGAAATAATTGAGCTTTTAATCCCTTCATCATGATATGAAAAATAATGAATGTACGAATTACAATGAGTAGGTTTTCTATAGACCGTGAAATTGGGCTTTCCGCTTTCGTTAATTTAATGGAGGGAACAAGATTATTTAATGACTGAAAGAAAGTGTCAAAGTTGTTCCAGTGGTCAGGCCAAAATGAGAAAATATCATCTACATAACGAAACCAAATTAGATTCCTGGGACATACTGTTTGCAACAATTCCGACTCATAATATTGCATGTATAATGTACTCAGTGAATTTCTTAAAGGTCCCTGGATTGTTTCCTTACTCGCATTTAGTTCATTCGATTTTTTTTTTTTTGGTAAAATGTAAATGGAATAATAAGCATAAATGTAATAATGGAAGTAATAAGTGTGGAAATAAATATAAATGCAACAGATGTAATAATAAAGGTAATATTATAAATTTAATAATTAGTGTAAAGGTAATAATAATAAATGTTAAAAAAATGTAAATGCAATAATAAATGCAGTAATTATGTCAAAATATTAGAATCTGTATGTATAGAACAAGAAGATAGTTTTAATTTGTGCGAATGTACTTATATGCGGGACCCTGTAATAAAATGCCCTTCCGGTGTCGGGAGAACGGGAACTAACCTAGGTGCGAATTTCTTAATGGTCTCTGGATTGTTTCCTTCTCGCCCTTTTCATTCGTTTTTCGGTTTATAAGTTCTGTATAATAAACAACAATGTAATAACCAATGTAATAATAAATTTATAATTTCTGTAATAAATAATAATGCAATATTAAGTGTAATAAATTTAATAATAAATGTAATAATTATGTAAAAATAATAGAATCTGTATGTATAAGAACAAGTAGATAGTTTTAAATTTGTGCGAATGTACTTATAAGCGGGTCCTTTAATGAAAATGCACTTCCGGTGTCGGGAGAACGGGATCTAACCTACTGTAGGTGCGAATTTCTTAACGGTCCCTGGACTGTTTTCCCTCTTGTTTTGGTTCATTCGTTTTTCTGTATCCACCCGAGGAGGATGCCAGTGGGCATCGAAACTGTTGTGGAAATAAACTCTGTCTATTAGAGTGGGTTTTATTTTCCTACCCATTTTCAGTGGACTGAAACTTTGGAATGACTTAAATGCCGATATGAAAAATATCGTGAATGTAAATTTGTTTAAAACCAAGTTGAAATCCCGATTAATAATGGCATGCTAACAAAAATCTAGGATTAATGTCCGTTACTATTGTTTACTAATTATTAATTTCTCGTGCGTAATCTAGTATTAAAAACACATTTCTTGGGATTGTTCAGTTCTTATCTCTCATGTATAATATTGGTTGCTTTGTATGGTATTGGTATAGTGCCTTCAATGGTGACCTTGCATTTGTCATGTCAGTAGTGATAATTTAAGATTAATACATGTTTTAACTATTAATAATACTTATTTACTTATTTACTTATTTATTATTAATTAATAACAACTAGCTATTTATTTTTAATAAGAGCCCAGTAAAGCCTAAAGCTTAAGGGCCAAATTAAATAAAATAAATAGTCGAGCTTCACAATTATTCATGTCATTGTAAATTGTAAAACGAATGGATTTATTTTATTATTAATAAAGGTTATTCGATTCAAAAAATTCAATTCAATTCATTTCAATTATGTCTGAAATTAGAATCTCCTCCAAAGATGTTTTTCTGCCCTATCTGGACCCTATCAAGGTGTTCCTCCTGTTGTTCTCAAGAACTGTGCTTCTGTGCTGATACCCTGCCTATAGGCAAACCCTTTCGTCTTTGTCTTTCACTTGGTACTTTTCCTTCCTGTTGGAAGTTCGCTTTCATTCAGCCTGTCCCAAAGAAAGGTGACCGCCCTCAACCCTCCAATCATCGTCCAACTGCTTTGATTTCTTGCCTTTCTAAAGTTGTTGAATCTATTCTAAATAGAAAGATTCTTGAACATCTCTCTTCTCACAATCTTCTTTCAGATCGTCAGTATGAGTTCCACAAGGGACGCTCTATTGGCGATCTTCTTGCATATCTCTCTGACTCTTGGTCATCCTCTTTTGGGGATTCTGGTGAAACCTCTGGTATTGCGGTAGACTATCAAAAGCTTTTGATAGAATCCGGCACAAATCTTTAATTTCCAAACTGCCCTCCTTCAGTTTCTATCCTTCTTTCTATGCCTTTATCTCTAATTTATTTTCTGGCCGATCTATAGCTGTAGATGACTACTCTTCTTCTCCTAAAGCTATTAATAGTGGTGTTGATCAGGCTCTGTCCTGTCATCCACTCTTTTCATTTTATCTATCAATGTCGTGCTTCCCGTCCTTTTCACTCTTATGCCGATGATTCCACTCTTCATTTCTCCACCCGCTTCACAAAGCGTCCCTCTTAACAGTCACTCCATGATTCGCGTAGGACGGCTATGGTGCACCTGACCTCTGCTCTTTCTACTCTCTGTGACTGGGGCAGAGAAAACCTTGATGCTTTCAATGCCTCAGAAACTCAGTTCCTCCATCTGTATACTCGTCACAATCTTCCACACGACCATCCTCTTACCTTCAACAATACACAACTCAGTCCTTCATCTTCTCTTAACATTTTTGGCGTTTCCTTTTCTCGTGATTTTTCCTGTAAAGATTACCTAGACTCTCTTTGCAAAACTGCTTTTAAGAGGTTAGGTGTGCTGTACCGCCTCCGCAGTTTCTTCACTCTCTCTCAGGATGTTATTATACTGCTGTCGTCTACCTCATTGTTTGTCAGAATGATAATGAATAGGAGTGGAATTAATACTGTTCCTTATGGAACTGAGCTGCGACCTTCCGATTCTGATGATAATATATTTTGGATTTTTACGACTTGTTGACGTTGTAGATCCATTTTCCCATTTTGCCTGTTATTCCATGTGTTTCATTTTATGTGCTATTATGTCCTGATCACACTTATCGTGTGCTTTAGCAAAATCCGTATATATTATAAGATAGTTATCATTGCCTTCAAGTGCGTCCATGATATTGTTATCGTGCTGTATTATTTGTGATAGGCACGATCTTCCTGATCGGAATCCGTGCTGGTTCTCATTGGATCTTTCCTGTGTCTCCATAAAGTCATATATTTTCTTCTTGATTAGTCTTTCAATTTTATGGTGAGATGTGATGTCAGTGATACCAGTTTATAGTTCTTTGCTTGAGACTTATCTTCCCTTTACACTTGTATATACAGGAACAATGTTCGTTTTTATTAGATCCAGAGATCTTCTCCATATTCAATAAAGGGGTGTAACTATTTCTTTCCATTTGTCCCGGCCTACAGCTGAATGTGATTTCACTTGTCCAATACCTTTTGCTATCTCTTCTACGGTAAATTCAAAAGCAGTTATAAAGGGTGTTTCATATGTCTGGAGACATTGGAAATACTGTATGTAGAAAGCGTAATACAACTTTGTGACAATATTTTATTTTCAACATACTATTACAGATGTTCAAATTGTTCACTCTGAACTTCACGACACTTCATTACTCGTAAGCGGCAAGCTCTCTGAACTCTTCTGATTGTGTCAGCAGAAATTCGCTGCAATTTTAGTCTAAGCTAAGATAAGACTGGAATTGCAGGAAATTTCTGCTGAAACAATCACTAGTGTTCAGAGAGGTTGCCAGTTACGAGTAATGATGTGTCTTGAAATTCAGGGCGAACAATTTGAACACCTGTAATAGTATGTTGAAAATAAAACATTGTCATAAAGTTATAGTACTCTTTCTACATATTTTCAATGGCTCCATACATATGAAACACCCTGTACCTTCTCCATTTAATTCTTCTTCGAAAAAGGTATTTCTGTCAGGTACTGCTTTGTCTCTGTTTGGAATACTAAAAGCTGATTCATATTTCAAATATTTCTTTTAGATCATCGGTTAGCTCATTATTCTCTTTCCTTATGGGAGCGATAGTGGTCCGCATTTTTTCTTTTTCTTTTCGCGAAGCTATAGAAATATTTTGGCTTATCTTTTATTGTTCTCTCTCTCTCTCTCTCTCTCTCTCTCTCTCTCTCTCTCTCTCTCTCTCTCTCTCTCTGAATGGCCCTTAATTAGGGCTTATATTTCCCTGTTTATACTTTCCACTTTTACTTGTATCACGTTTTCGGTGTTGTTGTCTGTGCATTTAATTAACTTTGTGGCTACTCTCCTTCTCTTGTGGAATAGTGTTCGCTTTTGCCTCTCGCAATAGTTCCTCTTTCCCTTTGACTTTCGGAACATATTTTTCTAAGAGTTCCTTCGCCTTTTTTCCAAAGTTATTAGCATTTCTTCGGTTGTTTCATCCTCTAAGATCTGATTTCTTCCTAATTTATAGTCTTAGAGTGTAGATTAAAACCCTTACATTTTTGTATAGGATCAATGCTGAATATATAGCTTGGTAACGGAATACTCGTGAGTTTAAAAATCGGTCTTTATGATCTGTGTATATTATTTTGTATGTATGTATGTATGTATATATGTATGTATGTATGTGCGTATGTATGTACTGTTTTTACTATGAATGACGTTCTTAATTGATGTCAGTTATTTTCTTGAGAAAAGGGTTCTATAATGAAATAGCAAACAGTTTCTTAAAAAGGCAAAGGACCGGAAAGAAATATGATCAAACGGTGTATACATTAGTTATATTCCCTTGAAAGGACAGTCTATGGGGTCCAGGATCCGCTCGAGGCTGGGCCACACTTTCCTTGGTTATGGCCCCGTTAGTTTTTTTCAATTTTTGTTGTTGTGTATCTTTGTTTAGGTGGAATTTTGTTTAAGGTTTCAGTATTTTAAAATAAAATTAATTTTTTGCATGTTCAACACAAAGAAAAATTTGACATCCTCAAAATTTGACAACCATCCCGAAAATGACTTATTTAAGCCATGGCAAGGTTCTCTCAACCATGTACAGTATGTTTGTTGCTTAAAAAATAAGCATGGTTAGCAAAATCATCGCGTGGTTGGGTGAACAATCTGGATTGGTTGTCAAACAGTTAACCATGTGGGTTGAAGTTGTGACAGTATTTTTTTTCTGTACATGCTTATATAGATAACCTTACAGCATAAGGGTTTTTTCAACAGTGTTGGTTTCAGTGTCAAAGTTTTATGAGAATTCATAAATATATGTTTAATTTATACATTTTATGTCAATTTCCTGTTAAAAAAATCCCTCATCTCGCGGATGTCTTCAGTCTTCAGTTTGCAGTGAACAAAGTTTGCCAAAAACGTTTGGGAAACCGGGTTAGCGTGATTTTAAGTTGAGTCATCCGTCCAGATATAAAGTCACGCAGTCATTGCATGCAAATGTGTGGTCCCCTTCCCCCCTGTTCAGATAAAACTAGGCCGGGGTATAATCGATTAACCGACTGGGTATAGGTTAGCGGCCAGAGTGTGTGTGTGTGTGTGTGTACAGGAAGGAGTAAATGGGTGTGTTGATATATCCATCCGTATATCCTAGGATGGGAAGTTTATATAAAGCACGTCTTAGACGCATCTAGATTTTTTTTTTTTTTTTTTGTACGGAAAGCTGAAAGTGGTTCATGGAATTAATTTCGTTTTTTCTTTCGTTATTTTAGAGAAATGTAAAACCGTTTTATTTGCCACCATTTCGGTGTTTGTTTTAAATACATTAATTCCTCATTTGTGCGAATTAAAACCAACCTTTTTTTTCGACCTAAAATCAAAATTTGCAACACAGGTTTCGTTCTCAGGCCCACACAGATAATTGCGGTGTGGAGAGAGAGAGAGAGAGAGAGAGAGAGAGAGAGAGAGAGAGAGAGAGAGCGCAATGATTCAGTTGAAGGTACAAACCTTTTTCCAAACTTTAATGAATGAACCCAATATATAGGCCCTATATACATATATATATTTCTCATTTTATATTTCTCATATTACTACTACTACTACTACTACTACTACTATTATTATTATTATTATTATTATTATTATTATTATTATTATTAAAAAGGAAGGACAATGATCTCATCTTGAGTGTTAATTATAATTATCAATTAATAATTAAGTCTGAATGTTGAAAATGGCAACGAAGCAGTATTCAGCGAGTGTCCGTCTCTTGTCTCGCATATCCTTTCCCCAGAACAAATCTCCTTCCGTGTGTTAACTTAAGGGATCTAAACTACATTTTAAGTCCTTTTAAAAGCGTTAAACGCACGTACGTGTGTCAGTGTGCCAACGATGATGTTCAGACTTTGGGTTGTAGGATTGTCCGTATATTATTATAGTCGTATATTCACTCGTATCTACTTATCTATCTATTTTTTGTTTGTCTATCTCATTATAATTAAGTATTCTATATTATTTACATTAATTAGTATTAATTAGTTTCTTTAATTATTACAAAATTTCGATGAAAAACTCCTTTCCACAAATATGGTTGGGGAAGTGCATAGTCTAATTTCTTTTTATTTTGATTCAGGTCATAAGGGTCATGGTCAGGTTCTAAGCTCCAATTTTGGTCTTACTTCAGGTCATTAGGATGGACACGATGCTTATACAAGATATTGCAATTGATTGATATACATAAAAAATTGTCATACGCAACTATTTCTTACGTAAACTACGTCATTTCTTACGTCCTAAAAAAAGTCTGTAATTAATGTTTTATTTTTATTAATATTAATTAGTTTTATTAAAAATTAATTAATAATTTGGTTAATTATGCTTAATAATTATTAATAACGAAATGGGATCTCAGAATGTTGGTCAACATTCTTGGAATGTTCTGTATGCTGATGAGGTATTTTTATAGGACCTCTTCCTTGTCCGTGTCTTAGGGTCTTTATCGAGCCGACATAAAGTCAACACAAAGTCAACGAGTCACAAGAAGGTCAATAAGGTCAACAAAAGACTCTCGACATTTGAGGTCATATTTAAGGGCAATTTTGAGATCAAGTTATCTTATTTTCTTTCCAAGCAAACATTGAAAATCGCGACAATATTTCTTATACTTTTAATGTATTAAAAATTATCTTCGTGTTTATACACAGGGTGTCCCATAAGTCCGGTCTCATAAGGAAATTTAATTTAAATTAAATTTATAAAATTAATAGATTAGAACTAAAACAGATGTTCAAATTGATGTCTTGTTTTGGCACCTTTTTCTTTTGGTTGCAGGTATAATAACACCCAATGGTTAATATGAAAGTGACTTACAGTCCTCAGGAAAAGGTGGAGGCGGAGGTCTTTACCTCAGGAGTGTAACTCACTTCAATATTAGCTATCGAGTGTTATTCTACCCGCAACGAAAAGAAAAAGGTCCTAAAACAAGACATTAATTTGAACATCTGTTTTAGTTCTAATTTATTACTTTTGTAAATATAATTTAAAATAAATTTTCCTATGAGACCGGGCTTATGGGACACCCTGTATATAGAATTCTACTTCCGATTTGACTGAATTGGAAACCTTGTTATAAAAATGATAATAGTTGCTGGTAACTGTGTTAATATTATTCAGAGGTAAACTAAAGGAAAGGACAAAGGAATGGTTTGAAATTGCGGACTCCAATTTCTTGTCCCAGTTTGTGTAGAGCAAGCCTGAGGTGATACAAATGTACGTCTGACTGAAGCGGGTGCATTCGTGTCGCCTTGGGGAAGAAACACAAATTTGTGGAGTATTTTGCTCCTGCTGAATCGTTCACCCGGACCTATAAAGCCAGGAGTGTCTGCGATGCGAACTAACGATGCGAGCACGGAGATGTTTAGGAATTTGACCACGTATTGGTTTTGATAGCACGGAGCGTTGTTCCTTCCAGTGATGCTGAATCCCGTATGGAAACTTTGTCAGTACATTAATCTTTTAATACTTGGCAATAATATTATGAGCTGCTCGTACCCTGAATGGGCGTATATGCTTTGTATGAAAAAATTAAACCTTTCCTATAACTTGAACTTAATCTGATAACGTAGCTTGAATGTTGTTGATGATGCTATATATATATATATATATATATATATATATATATATATATATATATATATATATATATATATATATATATATATATATATATATATATATATATATATATATATCATTATAGGGTGCTTCTCGGAGACAAAAAGTAAGTTATTATTATTATTATTATTATTATTATTATGAAAAAGTTATTATTTTTGAATGAAATTCATTGTAAAGAGATTCAATAATTAAACCTACTAAAATGTGGGTAAATGGGCATTTAACATAATAGCTCTTCCATCCATACCCACGACACACAATGCCCTCCGAATTAGGAGCGAATTGTAAAAACCACAAAATCATGAATATTTTTAACTATTTTCAAACATTATTCATTAACTCGGAGTCGTATACTATAAACTATCGTACCCGTTACCAACCAACTAATTTCGTAAATCCACCCTCGTGTACTGCCCCAAAACAATCTGAAAAGTGGGAAGGGTGGGCAGTAACGAGCCCGCTGCGGGTAATTCTTCTTTTAAAGGTGACTTATTTTTCCTCGTTCGTAACGTTACAGCCCGTCTCAATGGCCTTTCGTGCTTCAAATTCGTGAAATAGAACAACAAACAACCGAATACTGAAGATAACATTTTATTTTGTAAGATTTTTATTCTGAACAAAATAAATTAAAAATTATATTTTTTAATATTTCTCGGATAAAATTTTTATGGGTAATTTTTCCTTTTATTAATAATTTTCTTTTTCAAAATATAAATTTTAATTTATTTTTTTTTAGTTTTTTAGATTTTTAAGTTTTTATGAAAATCTGATCATTTATTTACTTAAAACTTTAATAAACTAAAAAGTTTAAATTTCGTATGAAACAAAATTGATAAAATACCCCTCTTTTTTTCCCCCTCTTTAATATATTGTGCAATGTTTTGGTGTAAGAATATTTTTTCTTAGAATATAAACATTTATATTTGCATTTAAAAATATTTTTTACATAAAAATAAAAGAGAGAGAGAGAGAGAGAGAGAGAGAGAGAGAGAGAGAGAGAGAGATGTTTACGTATTATACATTATTTCGTTTTCCATTTTAGGTGTGCAGCAATAGATTACAAAGGTCAGAAAAATGTAACGTGCACATTTTTCCATTGTCCTGATTCACATTTATGTCAACGTTTAAAAATTACCAACAGCACGACGTGCAGAGAATCAACGTTCACATTGAATGAAAGGGTATGAAAATCATGATAATTATATAGCCCTCAATATATAATTATATATATATATATATATATATATATATATATATATATATATATAATAAATAAAATAATAAAAATAATAAATACATTTTTTTTTTTTTTTTTTTTTTTAAATAAATAAATAAAAAATAATAAATATAAATAAAATAAATAAAATAAATAAATTAAATAATAAATAAAAAATAAATAATAAAAAATAATTATTATTTTATTATTTATTTAATTTATTTATTTATTATTTAATTTATTTATTTTATTTATTTATTTATATTTATTATTTTTTATTGATTTATTTTTTTAAAAAAAAATAAAAAAAAAATTTATTTATTATTTTTATTATTTTATTTATTATATATATATATATATATATATATATATATATATATATATATATATATATATATAGAGAGAGAGAGAGAGAGAGAGAGAGAGAGAGAGAGTTAGTTAGTTAGTTAGAAATGTTTAAATGTTTGTCTAAAGAAATTATAAAGATTACCTTTGCAACCTTTGCAATCACAATACCTGTGAAGATAAAAGTCATTAACTTATTATTTACCAATTACACAGTTTCCTTGATAGGATATCAAACAGTCGTAGGAATAAGAGGATAAATAAGTTATCCGTTTACTTTTGCAAGAATTTTTATCTTATTACCTCTCATTACAGAAATTAATTACCCTCAACGTTACTAAAATGTAACGCACCCCATTTTCTGGGTACGATCCGAAATAAAAGCTAAATATCGTTAGATTAAGTTAATAGAACACTGAGAAGTTCCATTGGGCTTACTTGTATTGGACAAGATAGTACCCGGTTAGGTTAGGTTATGTAATTAAGTGAATATTTTGCTGATTACACGGTTCCTTTGATAGAATATTAAACAATTATGGGAGAAGTGTGTCAGTCTTCTTTGGTAAAATGCTTTTGTTTTGTTACCTCGCATTACGAAAAGTATTTTTTGAACGTTATTAACTGTAACACAACCAGTGTAATGGACAAAATGGAAAATAAGAATTTAATATAGCTTGGTCACGTGTAATTATTATGACTAATAAAGTCATATTTGTTTGTTTTTAAATGTATTATTGTTTGAGTTATTTTATATATTGACAAGCATATTGTACTATGTTATGGGATTTAAATCATGCCAATAAAGCTTATCATTATCATTATATTAAATTGGGTTGGGTTGGATTTATTGAACTGAAAAGTGATAGGTTACGTTACAATGGGTGGAGTTAAATTTGTATGGGGTTGGTTGGATTATAATTTGGCCTCTAATTAGATTAAGTTAGAAAAACTTAGAATAGTTACCAGAACATTTATTTTTTAATTACACACAAATAAGCTAAAGACATTTATTGGAGGAAAGTTTGAAGTTACAGAGATTATGAGTTCTGGGCCTAGTTTGTGTAGAGAAAGCCTGAAATGATGTGAATGTGCACTTGATTGGAACTGGTGTACCTATGTTGCCTCGGAGAAGAAACACAAACTCGCGGTGTAGCTTCCTCTTGATGAAGAGGAGAGGAGGGGCGAGAAGCTTGACCTTCGTGAAATGAGGAATCATCGCACGGAACATTGGAAAGGTTGAATCATGCACTCGGACCTATAAATCGAGGAGTGTCTGCAATTCAAACTAACGACGTAAACAAGGAAGTGAATTTGACCGATCTTTCGATATTGATAACTCGAAACAATGTTGCTTTCACTAGTGATGAACCACGTACGGAAGCCTCATTCGTACGTTGACCCCTCTGTATACGTGGCAATGATGCTGCGAGCTGCTCGTACTCAGAATAGGTGTATGGGTAAAGTAGTACTTTGTAGAAAACAGTAAAACCCTTATATTTTCCTAAAACTTAACTTATTAGCACAGTGTGTTAGAAACATTGATGAATATATATATATATATATATATATATATATATATATATATATATATATATATATATATATGGTATAAGTGGGTATAGAAGCCATACAAAGGACTTTTATATCGAAGATAGAGGAAACAAAAGATGAAAACTACTGGTCTCGACTACAATCCCTGAAATTCTACTCTCTGGAAAAAAGACGCGAGCGGCACACAATAATATACGTACATATGAAAAATACTGGAGAGTTTTGTCCCTAACCTTAGAAACGAAACAAAAACAAACTGGAATGGGAGAAGAGGTAGATTTTGTACTGCCCAGCTGCGGTGGTGAGACAGGAAACCATGAAAACAAAGATGGAAAATACCCTCGGAATACGAGACTCAAAACTTTTTACTAACCTATCCCAAAAAACTAGAGAAACCTCCAGCACACCAACCTGAATAATTTAAAGAACCAGCTGGACAGGTTCCTGCGCAAAGTCCTTGATCAGCCATACGTGGCTGGATACGAGAGCAGGAGGAGATCGGAAAGCAATTCCCTCCTCGACCAAATTCCGCAAATGAGACAAAATGCTGCAGAGGGATCTACCACAGATCGATCCTGAACAGTCGTTCAAACCTTCATAAAGGCATAAAGACAAAGGCATATATATATATATATATATATAGAGAGAGAGAGAGAGAGAGAGGAGAGAGAGAGAGAGAGAGAGAGAGGAAAAAAATTTACAAAGTGCCCAACAAATAAATCATTAATTTCTTTTCACCAAAAATAGCACGAAAAGTCTTCGAAAATGGATAAAAAAACAGAAAAAATTGAAATGAGTCTCCCGTGTGGCACTTAACAGACGTGAAAAAAGCCGTAAAAAGTATGAAATGGGTATATTTAAGACACCACTTCAATAATGGAATTAGGAGTGGCTTTTCCCACAAACTTTTTGAGCACTTTTATATTTGATTTTCAAGATCCACCAAAGACAAAGAAATTCCTGGACCAAACCGGATCTTATTATACCTCTTGCCCCATTCGCGAAGAGCCCTCAAATTGCCCCCTTTCAAACGCGCATTCATTCAAAATTAAAAACTATAAAGCGAATGATCGAAATTTCGAGTGAAGATCTTCCCTAAAAATTGGACCACGACGAAATTGAAGTTTGGCGCAAAAATTACACAGAAAATGTTCGTTCCAAAATTGCTTTTTGATTCTCCATTTCAATCTCTGAATAAACAGATTATCGTTAAAAATAAATTCAAACTGTTACAGTTCGTCTGTTTGAGCGACCAACTTTATATGTAAACTCATTCCGCCAATGGAAGCCTCATTGCGCGTTATACCCATTAACGAAAATTCTTCTTGTAAAACTTTACACAAAAAATGCCAGTGAAGGCATAAGTTAAACAAATCGGCACACACACACACACACACACACACACACACACACACACATGAGAAGAAGCCGTACGCGTTTGTACACAGACAACGGAGTAGTGCAGTAATACAGGACC
>JAJOZX010000793.1:810000-827500 GCA_023014485.1 Bathynomus jamesi
TTTCGGCCCACCCTGTATAATATATATATATACTGTATATGTGTGTGATTAGTACGGGTGCAATTTTGTCTCAAAGAGGAAACACAAAATTAAGCTACATCTTGCTCCTGATGAATCACGCACGTGAACCTATAAAACCAGGAGTGTTTGCAATACAAATTAACGGTAAAAACAAGGAAATGATTATGCATTGAACTGTTTATCGGATTACGAAAACACAAGGCACTGTTGTTTCAGCGATAAGGAATTACGTACGAAAGCCTCATTAGTATGTTAACCCTCTCTGTACTTGACAATCATGCTGAAAGCTTCCTGTACTCACACTGGAGTGGGGTTCGAGTCTTTCACTTAAACCCGGAAAGTAGCCAGGAAGGTTGTGTCTTCCGGGAAAGCTTCCGACTGAAACTCCACCCTGAATGGTTATATGTCAAAAACGATGATATAGATGATATAGTGGTGGTGTAGTGGTTAGCATCGCTGAATCCACCAGCCCCGGGTTCGATACTCGGTGATGGCAGTCGGCGCGCAACAAACCCAGTTGTTCATTCTTCCATACAATAAAACTGATTAGTATATAAATGGGTACCCTGGGTAGCCTAGTGGTTCAGAAGCTGGGCTGCTGATCAGTAGGTCGTGAGATCGAGTCCGGGCGAGGACTTTGTAATTTCTGACCATCCGTGGTGGGTCGTGGTTCGGATTCCACGTTAATCTGCAGGTCTAAGCTGGAACAACAAGCTTGACGTTCGTCAGAATGAACAATCTCGGAAGCAAAACCAAGGTTATATATATACAGGGTGGCCCAAGATAAAGTAGCCCACTTCCCATTTTTAACAAAACTGAATGGGGCTACTTTATCTTGGGCCACCATATATATATATATATATATATATATATATATATATATATATATACAGGAACCCTAATAAATTTAAATTCAGAAAATAAAATTCCAGAAAAACCCACAAATCTCTATCTTTTCAGCATTACACTTGAGTTTATAGCATAATTTACTATCCAGATTTAGTAGTTTTCACTTATCAAATGTAAATTATGTATCAATTATTAATTAATAATTGTTTTCATAATTTTCAGTGCGTGAAAATCAGTCACGGGAAAAATTACTCAAGAATATTTCCAAAATATTTGATCAATTATTATTTGTCTATGTAACACCCTCACACACACACACACACACACACACACACACACACACACACACACACATATATGTATGTACGAAAGTAGAGACACCCCCGTAAAAATACAGTAAGAAAAAACTACATAATGAATAATGGAATTTCGCAAGAAATAATGAGTGTTATTTTGCATGCAATTTAAACTTGGAACAAGTCGTTATCGCCCAATTGTAAACTTTTATTCATGTGTTTCCTTATGCGATTTATTATTTATGCTATGTGATTTCTTTATGCGATAGGTAGAATTTATTTTGAGTTATTGTAATTGATTTTAGGTGGGTCGTGACTAGAAGGAATTTGATTTTTGGGAAATTGAGGAAAACCTTTTTGTTGTTTGTTTATTTAGTCTCGAGAAAGGTGAATGGTTAGTTTGGGTTTGGTGAAATGGTTAGAAAGAGGTCAGATTTGTTGTCCTGGTTAGAAAGATGCCATTTATGTGTCTTGGTTAGAAAGATGTTATTTATGTGTCTTCGTTAGAAAGATGCCATTTATGTATCTTGGTTAGAAAGATGTTATTTATGTGTTTTGGTTAAATGTCATTTTTGTGTCATGGTTAAAATGAGGTCATATTTGAAGTCCTGGTGAGAAAGATGTCATTTTTTTGTGTCATAGTTAAAAAAAAAAGTTATTTTTGGTGTCCTCACCAACAATGGTGATTGAACAAAACCGACATAGCGGAATCATGAATATTATATTAGGTACTTCTCCACAGGTTGCATAGTTGTTTCTGGTATCAATCTGCATTCAAATATCAAATCTTAAATCGTTTACATTCATCTTTTTTTCAGTTATCGTATATTCTATTACATAAATCCTAAATCCTTTATAACTTTTACTCCTAAATCCTGATTCCTATTTATTTTCAGAGATCAGGAATATATATATATATATATATATTTCCCATTTATGAAATATAAAAGGATAGAAACAAATATATGTATACACCAAGACAAGGAGGGAACACGGGAAGACCAGGAACAAGCAAAACTGCTACTAGCTCTAGCCGATAAATTTATGTTAACACAAGAAATAACATACAAGAAAGACAACTTCCTAGATTTGGTATTCACAAACAACAGCAATCTAATTGATAACATAGAAATATCCCCAACTATAATATCAGATCACAACATTATTGAAATAACAACCAGTATAAAAGCAACAGGAAAGGAAAGAACACACTACAGAAAGAAACAAATTCAAAATTTTTAATTTTCACTCCAAGGCTATAAACTGGGAAAGTATTGCACCCAGCATGGAAGCAATAGACTGGAAAAACCATCTTTAAAGGCAAGACAACGGAAGAAATGCTAATAACCTTAGAGGAGAAGACGCTGGAAATTGTGAAAAGACGTGTCCCAAAAAGGCAACAAAAAGGAAAGAAAAGCAGGTTTGAAAGACAAAAGAGGTCAATGTTCCACAGGAGAAAAAGAATGGCTGTAAAATTAAGAAAATTAAGAAAAACAAAAACACTGTTTTATCCGGTTATCTAAAAGAAGTATCTGAAATATTAAGCGCTCAGTATGAATCATCTTTCAGTATCCTCAAAACTAATAAACTAATATGCGATAGAAATGCGTCTTTTGAAAGAAAATTACAAGGGAAAAGTATAACGGACTTCGACTTTACAACAGATGATATTACACAAGCTACAGGGAAACTTAAAACACACTCGGCACTAGACCCAGACAAATAGAATACCACACTGATCAAAAACTGCAAGAATGAAATCGCTAAATCCCTATATTGGATATGGAGACGATCACTAGACACGAGAGAAATACCGAGGATCCTGAAAAGAGTGAACATAGTTCCAATATATAAAGAAGGAGTGTCGCTTACATCTCATCTCACTAAAATATTTGAAAGAATAGTTAGAGAAAAAATCTATGACTTTTTGGAAACTCGGAAAAAATTAAATGATAACCAACATGGATTCTGGTGACGAAGATCATGCCTATCGTAACTAATGGAACACTACAACAACATCATTGATGCACTTGAAAGTAATGAAAACTATGATGTAATATACACACACTTTGCCAAGGCGTTCGACAAGTGTGGCCATGGAATCATAGCACATAAACTGAAATATATTGGAATAATAGGAAAAGTAGGAAAATAGGTATACAATTTCCTTAGTGAGCGGCAGCAAGTCGTTACAGTTCAAGGAATATCTTCATCAGAGTCAGAGGTCCTTAGTTCAATAACACAAGGAACAGTATTAGCTCCATTACTCTTCATAATCGTGCTAGTTGATATAGATGAGGAAGTTACCAGTGACAGCACAGTAACATCGTTTGCCAATGACACAAAAATTAGTAGAAAAATAAGAAACCCAGAGGATATAGGATCTCTACAAACAGACATGAACAGAATGTATGATATAATTGGTCTAAAGACAATAATATGAAATTTAGCACTAAAAATTTTCAACTATTAAGGTACGGAAGAAGGAAGGACCTAAAAGCCATGGAATATGTACGCCAAATGGAGAGGAAATTCAGAGAAATTCTAAAACAAAAGATTTAGGTGTTGTAATATACTGATGACGCGAAATTTGAAACACAAAATAAGAAGCAATAAACAGAGCAAAAAAAGTGACTGGACAGATACTGAGAACCTTTAAAAGAAGGGATAGAAATACTAGGGGCACTCAATATATTTTGCCACATCCTTTTTTTCGTAGTTAAATAATAGACCATGGGGCTGAAATGTCTTTTGGGCCGTAAGTTTGAATTTTCTGCGCTTCACATAACCCGATTTCTCCAGTTTGAACCTCCCCTCCTTGTATAAAACCGCTTTTAAACGCCCTTGTATAAAACCGATGGTTAACGCAGTTTCGAAAATGGCGTCTGACAATGATGTGCGTCGTAAACAGAGAGCTGTTATCGAGTTCTTAACCGCAGAGAAGGAAACAGTTGGAAATATTCACAAACGTCTACAAAACGTTTACAGAGATGCTGTTGTTGATCGAAGTACAGTTGGACGCTGGTCTAAACGTGAGAGATTATCGGAGAGAAGGAAAACGAGCCTCGATGATGAGCCACGCGGCGGTCGCCTGACATCGGCTGTGACATCTCACACTGTGCAACGTGCTAACAGCATCCATTCGATCAAATCGGCGCGTCACATACAAGGAGCTATCACTGGAGCTAAGAATTAGTGAAGGAAGCGTGAATACAATAATAGGGTGTGTCAATATTAGTAAAGTCAACAATTCAAAATCTACTAATGCTCAAATGATGTCATATTATCTAGCAAACTTAGAAATATCTTTAGTGTTGTTTAAAAAAGCCATTTACCTACCTATATTTGACCATAAAGGTTCGAAATATAACCTAAATATGACTGTAGCATCGTATATCAATGTGCCATTGATATGTGTGGTCAACTTTGGTTATTTTTGGTGTACAGTATGTTTTTAAGTTTCACATAGTCACAAATGCTGGAGTTTTGATTGTGAATGCATGTGTTTTCCCTCCTTTCTGACAATTTTGATTACTTCGTAATGTAAATATTGTGTAATTCAAATTATTCGAAATGTTATTTGTGACCCAAACTTTCTGTATATTTTGATATGATATATATATGAAATTGTCATTACTTTGAATAATTAAGTCTTGTACCTATAACAACACAACCTTTTATCTGAGCTTATAGGAAGATATTAAGAATTTCAATTAACTTAATTTTATGTAATCATAATCAGTAGGCCTATCCAAATTTCAATGACATTTCTTTTGTTCACAGGTCCACAGGATGAGTCAGAAAGAAATCAGAACCCGAAGCAAATCAAGTTGTCACCTAAGTCATTTGGTGGGGACTGGGAGGGAACTTCCCCCTGCTGAGCTGCACACAGCCAGAGATCTGCTGAGGTATGGTTTGTTGAGGAGAGAGATGATTGAGGAAAACAAGAGGAATTACCCAATTAATGACCTGATTAACAACGGCATTGTCTGTGACTTGCACACTGGGGAGCTGAGTCTCAGACACCTGGTGACTGCACTGGATGGCAAGATATTGAACAACAAGTGGTCTGGACCCCTAGGGAAGATGTTAGACACTGCCACTGAGTTGGAGATCAACCCAAACTTCACGAGGATCAATGTTGGTCCGACTCTACACCATCTCAGTCAGGAGGTAGTCAAGGACCTCAGCACAGACAAATATGGCTACAGAATCATCACTGCCATCAGATCGGGAGAGGTACCTCAGAGTCTAACTCTCCTGAAAATTGGGCCAGTCTGTCACAGTAGATGGATCACCACGGCTCTAAGGTTCTGCAGATTGTGGATTTCCAAACATGGGCTGAAGGGTAGGAACCTGAAGAATCTGAGGATAATTGTGGAATTCATAGTGGGAGTCTACATGCCAAACTGGTTCAACATCAAGTTAAATCACAGCTGGGTGGAGGATCCCATGCATGTACTGTACCAGCTGGAGCTGCTCAGAAGTCAGAAGAATGAGGTGATAGGAATAGTGATGCCTACAGTGAAGAGATCAGCCTGGTATGCACACTCTGAGGCTGTGCTCCAGGCCATGCTGTACAGTGAGGTGGAGGAGGAGAGGAGGGAGGCAGTGAAGAGGATACTGGAAATCAGAGGTGAAGGAGATGAGGACACACAGGTAGGAGACTGCAGTGTCAGACCCAGGAAGACTCCTGACATCAACCCAGATGCCACCAAACTCTCGGAGTTTATTGATTGGAACTCTGGCGTGACTGAGCCTCCTCTGACCTGCTCCCTCACCACTGCTGCAATCAAGGAGTTTCTGGATAGACCAATGGAAGTTCCTGCATGGCCCTCACACACACACAGTCAGTAGAGAGGTGTGTAAAGACTAAGGATGACAACTGAAGCAGCACAACATGTTTACTCACAAGAGAGGAGGGAGGCGTACATCAATGGTCAGGTGGCCAGTAGGGACCTTATGTCCAGGAACAAGAGCAAGGCAGACATGGCATCCTTGGCAAAGTTCAAGAAACCTATCTATATTTCTAAGTTTTAATACTGAAATACAATCAAAATGTCGTTAATTGTATGTAATGTATGTAAAATGTAGTTATATATGGCATCCTTGACAAAGTTCAAGAAACCTATCTATATTTCGAAGTTTTAATATTGAAATACAATCAAAATGTCTTTAATTGTATGTAATGTATGTAAAATGTAGTTATATACAATAAAAAAATACTTGCAAAAATTGCTGATTTTTCGTAAACTTCAACTTCAAATATAAGTAGCTAGGAGTGGTCAAATCTGGATTTTAAAGCCATATTTCGATTTAGCACATAAAAATGCATCATTTGGTCAATAGTAGTTTTTGAAAATCTAAAGATTTCACTTTGCTCCCTAAAATTGACACACCCTAATATCATACAATAATTCAGCAATTGGGATACTCAAAAGTGTGCTCACGGTTTGTTCCTCGCGAACTGACTGAAGATTACAAAGCCCAAAGAAAAGAAATTGCTTCTGAGTCGTTGCTTCGATACGAGACAGAAGGGGGATGACTTCCTTTCACGAATTGTGACTGGGGATGAGACTTGGGTACATCACTTTGAACCTGAGGAATCCATGGAGTGGCATCACGCAGACTCCCCACGCAAGAAAAAGTTCAAAATGGCTCCCTCTGCAGGAAACGTTATGGCCGCCACCTTCTGGGACATGAAAGGGGTGATTCTGGTGGATATTATGAAAAAAGGACAAACAATCAACTCGGAGGCATATATTGTTACCCTACAGAGACTCCAGAGACGTATAAAGCGAGTTCGACCAGAGAGAAAACTGGAAGAAGTCCTTCTTTTGCACGATAACGCAAGATCACACAACAGTTTGCAAACAAGAGAGGCCATCACAAAAATGCGCTTGACTGTGTTACTCCACCCTCCATACAGCCCGGATCTGGCACCTTCCGACTTCCATTTGTTTGGGCCAATGAAGGATGCTATTCGTGGAAGAAAGTTTCAGAGTGACGATGAAGTTGTTGAGGAGGTTAAGAGGTGGCTCCAGCTGAACCCAGCGGACTTTTACCAGCAAGGAATAAAGGCCCTTGTTTCGAGGTGGCGGAAAGCCGTAGAAAAGGATGGAGACTATGTGGAAAGATAAAAACTTGTAAAAAAAGTATGTAACTACTTGTGTACAAAATTTCTGGAACTTACAAGGAAACTTGGAAAGAAAAAAAAAAGGTGGTGGTGGGGGGCAAAATATATTGAGTGGCCCTCTTATAATGATTCCTCTATTGAAAACACTGATTATATCCAAGTTGGAATACTGCTTAGTCTTAACATCCCCACATAAAAAAGAAGGCATTAGTCAACTAAATGGATTCAGAGAAGCTTCACAGCCAGGGTGAATGATTCAAAGAACTAAATTACTGGGAAGGGTTACATGAATTAAACTTATATTTACTGAAAAGGAGAAGAGAGAGAGGTACACCATTATTTACACTTGGAAAATAATAGAGGAACTACTGCAGTCCCTAATCTTATTTTGAACCCATGTTCCTACAGAAGAGAAAGTAGAAAAGGAAGACTGTGTCGTGTTTCCAAATTAAAGGCTAGACAAGGAACATCCTCAACCCTGAAGGAAAATAGTCTTGTTGTGCGAAGACCTAGACTGTTCAACCAGCTGTTCAAGGAACTAAGGAACACGAGTGGTGTAGCGGTGAATATCTTCAAAAGAAGACTAGTTGTCTGGGTCAGAACAATTCCAGATGAGCCGGGCGTACCTGGCTATATGAGGTGGAAAGCACAAGAAACCAATTGTTTACTTCACCCCCACCAACTCAAGAGGAGGAACAACAAACTTGACCTTCGTGAAGTGAGGAATCATCGCAAGGAACATTTGAGAGGTTGAAAGGAAAGGTATATATATTCAGTACTGGTAAAAAGTTTGGAAATACCTGTACAATTTATGTAATTTCTCCTTATTAACCAATAGAGTTATTTTAGTAGACTATAAATAGACTATTGTTCTAAATGTACAAAATTTAATAATTTAGATTATTTAACCCAATCACATTTCGTTATTTTGTTATATTAATCAGGTTTTAGTTCTAAAATAGGAAATAAAAAAACTTAATTAATATAACAAAATAACAGAAATTAGGAACAGACATTAGTCTACTAAAATAATTCTATTGGTTAATAAGGAGAAAGTACATAAATTGTACAGGTGTTTCCAAACTTTTTACCAGTACTGTATATATATAATATATATATATATATATATATATTTTTTTTATTTTTTAACTGCAAACAACACGCAGTATAATTAATGTAAAGAACGACGCTTGTGTAGAAGAGCGTCCGCACAAGAAGAGGAGAAAGAACGAACAAATAAAAAATGAGGCACCTCCCAGGAATCGAACCCGGGATCATCCAATTGCCGGTTGGCCATGCTATCCACTACACCAAGGTCCTCGGTCAATCAAAAGTTGTAATTCTCCTACATACGAGCGGAATCGAATGCCCTGAGGGGGCACCTTCTCATGCCGTACATATATACATTTTAATTGCAAACAACACACAGTGTAATTAATGTAAAGAACGACGCTTGTGTAGAAGAGCGTCCGGACAAGAAGAGGAGAAAGAACGAACAAATTTGTTCGTTCTTTCTCCTCTTCTTGTGCGGACGCTCTTCTACACAAGCGTCGTTCTTTATATATATATATATATATATATATATATATATTATATATATATATATATATATATATATATACTTAATTTGGTTGGATTTAAACAAGTGTTGAGGGTCGACTTGTGTTCTCCCTTTATGCAGTATCTCACCTCGTATAGGGTATGTGATGAAGGCGATAGTTACTGTCACATTCATCCTGCCCTTATAATCAGCTACATATGGCTGGTCAGAGACTTTACAGAGGAACCAGTCAAGTTGGTGCTTCAAAGTAGGTTGGTGTGCTGGAGGGTCCTCAGTTCTTTTAGCAACAGATGAGATTCGAACCAAGTAGGTCCCTACATTATCTGGGCACAGAGGACGGTCAACATCCAACTACAACCCATACGGAATGTCACTTAACTTCGCTGACTGACCGAAAGCGGTGTTGCAACAGTGCTACTAGGAGATAATTCTTAGGTAGTGCTCTGTTATCTCCTTTGCATAAGGGAGCAATTTTCACGTTCTTTAATGGGAGTGGGATTTGTCCTGTGTAGAGTGATTTTCTCCATAGTAAGTATAATAGCTTGGATATACTTTATTTGCATTTCCTTAGAAACATAGCAATCTATGTGTCTGGTCCTGGTGTTGAATTTTCTCAAATTTATGATAGAGCCTTAATTACTCCATGTCCACTTCCGAGAATTCAAAATTAGTTAAAAGATTTGGATGGTCCGTACTTGTGCTTGACTGGTTTTTCTATTTTCATCTCGGGCTTAGGGCTGCTGAACAGTTAAACTGTTTCTTAAGCAGTTCGCTCATTTTTTCTAGGTCATGTGTATATTTATTTACACCATTTGTCGTTTAATTAACGGTCCAACACTTTCTTTACAATTAATTTCCTTCGTAAAGAGTAGAAATGTTTTGGGTTATTTTTTTATGTTTTCTGCTATCTTATATTCTTCCTCTTTCACCTTCAGGATGAATGTTTGTTTTAGGGTAATTTCTATTTCGCGTGTAGTTCTTTTTAATTTAAGATCCTTCCATCTGTGGATATGTTTTACTCTTTGTTTCCGTTGTTTGTCTAAATAACGTCCTGGTTTTCCTCTCGAGCTTATTATGTTTTCCGTTTTGTCCCTTCGAAACATGTTTTAGCGGGTTGGGTACGATTCGATGTGGCCGACTCGATGCGACCCAACTCGATGTAGCCGACTCGATGCGACCCAACTCGATGTGGCTGACTCGATGTCAGGACAACTCGATATGATATCCCTAAGGGATATTTTCGTTAGTTTTAACGAAAATATCACAACCTAACCTAACCAATCGTCAAGGGCGTACAGTTGACCTAACCGGGCATTCAGTTAACCTACATTAAATATATAAAGAAAATGAAATCGACTTGGCCTGGCATCGACTTGGCTTGACATCGAGTTGTCCTGACATCGAGTCGGCCACATCGAGTTGGGTCGCATCGAGTCGGCCACGTCGAATTGTCCTTGCCCCGTTTTAGCAGTGTAGATTTAGCTTCTTTTCTACCATAAGTTGTATTCTATTTCTTCTGGGGTGTTTTCGCGCAGTAGCAATTTTTAATATACTTCCTTTAATTCTGCATCCCAATTTACTTCCTTTGAATTGATATTTAATCCTTCAGATAATCCGTCTGTCTTTCTAGTACGAGTTTTAGGTCTTTTCCATAATACCTAATAGCATTACTGCCTCAATTATGTCTATTTTGTAATGGTGTCGTGTAACTTGTCAATATAAATAGCTTCAGAATTTTTTTCATTTTATGAATGGAAAATTAAAATCCCCACAAATTAATATATTTAGTGGTGGGGTTTTGAAGAAGATTGTATACACCAATCAAACATGGAAGCACTCCAGTGGGTAGGACGTTAGGCAGAAGACAGGGAGTGCTGGAACTCTCGTTTCTTCTGTCACTGCCCCTTTTAGCTGATCTTTTTCCGTGTCTCAGCTACCCTGTAATCAGTCCAGCATGCTCTCAAACACACACTTCTCCCTCTATTCTTCACTACACATCCATGCATTTTACACACAACACACTGTTTCCAAAATTTATATAAAAAAAATAGCATTATGTTATGACCCTCAGAGACCTTGATTTCGGCTCTCTCCTTCTTACATAGGAGGTGGGGACATTTTTGCAGGCGCTCGTCCTTGGTTTTAACGTGTTTTTCTATTTCACTTTTAACGAATTGAAATTGGTGGTCTATTTATGTTCGTAATGATTAGGTGTAGTTCTTTTGTTTCTAAAAGAAGCCGTTTGATTTCAGTCATTTCACCTGTGTATGTGTTCGTGTAAATACAACAGTCGCCTCTTCTAGCAAATCTATCTGCTCTATGTATGTTTGTAGTCCTCTGTTGCTATTTCCGTTAAGCATATGATATCTATGTTGGTTTCCAGGGCAGAATTTTGTAGGCATTGGACTTTGCAATCAGCTTTGTTAGTGTAAGGCCCTGATATATTTGTATATATAAAATTCAGAGGATTAATAGTCTTTGTATTCAGTCGTGCTGGATGTTGGTGGTTATCAGGTCGGTTTTGTTTGTTTCCGAGCGATATTAATAAGTGGGCCATTACACTCAATAATACTGGGGGTGTGGTCCTTGGTACCACTGTAGTTGTTGAATTAACTGTGAACGGTATTGGACAGGTGGATGATGTACATATTGTTGGGGGTAAATATGTCTGCCAAGTCCATCCTTTCTCATTAAAAGGGACAATTGTTCTTTCATCGTTGCTGTTCTTATATATATATATATATATGTGTGTGTGTGTGTGTGTGTGTGTGTGTGTGTATATATAATTTCACAGTTAGTTATACGAACTATTTGTTATGAATATAATATATTTGCAAATAGGAACAAAAAGCATACCTTACCGAATACTTTCGAATTTATTAACATTCCACTTTCCACTTCAGAGGATAAAGAGTTTCCTGAAGTGGAAAGTGGAATTTTAATAAATTAAAAGCGCTCATACCCGGAAGGATCGCTTCCGGTTCGTTTTCGCCTACATTATATTAGTATTAAATAAGTCAAGTAATTCATTATTAAATGAAATAGAGAGAAAGAGGCTGAGAAAGTTTTTTGAAGAAACGTAAAGTGTGTGTGTGTGTGTGTGTGTGTGTGTGTGTGTGCGTGCGCGAATTTGTTAGGTCGAGTGTGTGATAACGCGCAGATGTTGTGGGATAACATTTTTGGTACTTCGGAACATTAAAAATTTAACCTTGGTTTGGCTTGGTTTAGCTTCCGCCTGAATTGTTCATTCTGATGAAGGTCAAGCTTGTCACTCCACCTTAGACCTACTGTTTAACGTGGAATCCGAACCACACCCACCAGCAGCCGAACGTCTTAACCACTAGGCGACCAAGGGTACCCATTTATTTACCAACCAATTTTTTTTTATGGTGTAGAAGGATAAACAGCTGGGTTTTGCTGCGCGCCGCCTGCCGTCACTGGGTCTGGATCCAGGGGGGCCGATGGATTCGTAGTCAGCGACGCTAACCACTACACCATCGAGGCGCACTAGACTTCTTTTTTTTTGTCAGAAAAAAGATAAAAAGATAAGTTGATCCTAGGTTAAGCTAGTGAAGGTTTGGTTAGATTAGGTCACGCTAGATTAGCGAGTACCTCACTATTCAATAACTTAACAGGAAACAAACTTCGAGCTCTTATTTGTGCCCGAAACACTTATCACGCCTTCTCGGTTCGATGGTACAAAGGTTAGGTTACGTCAAATTAGGTTTGGTTAAGTAGTTTTTCAGATATATGGATTAAAATAAAGTCGGTACTCTGCTCATGCGGAAATGCGCACATTGTGTGTGTGTGTGTGTGTGTGTGTGTGTACACACACAAAGGCTCACCTTGGTTCTACTTTCTCGCTCCCTATCGTCAGCAATTGAATCGTCATTTGAAGACAATATAAAACTGCATCGAATCTCTCTAACGAACAAATCGCTCATTTCGATAAACATTGAAGAGCGAAGATAAACATTTGTTTAAACGATCGCATTCATCTTAAATGAAACTCTTAATAGTTTTCTCTTCGTCTAATTAACTGCAAAGGTTTGCTTAATTAAAGATGTTGACAGTGTCATTGTGGAACAGTGAATTAAATAGTTTACTTCAGATATTGGCCATGAAATGGCAATTAAGTCTTTCAATTGCAATAATTACTGAAAGAAAATGTGTTCTACTTTTTTCTAGACTGGAATTTATAGCCAATGGAATTCCAAACATACACACACACACACACACACACACACAACTTAACATCTCTTTAAAGGGATCAACTCTCTCTCCCTCTCTCTAACACACACACACACACACATGAACTAGTTAATATATCCTTTAATTCGAGTAGTGCAAATATGCTTTCACAGTGTTCGATCTCCATAACGAAAGTGCAGTTCACTTATTTGATATATGGGTACTGTCCCGTCCTTTAACCTTGTTTCATGTAATTCCACTCTTGGTGTAGTGATGATTTTGAAGCGGCTACTAACCGAATCTGACCTTTTCTGAGCCTGATAAATGACGTCAGTTATGACGCCTCCCCCGCCCCCAACTACACGCCTGCTTCTACTCTCATTCAAAATCTGGAGCGCTCTTTTCAGAATTCTCCTTATTTGCTCGTCCTTTCCCGGAAACAGATTACAGAACAATAAACAGATATGACGCTAAATTTGTTTAGGTCAGCCTAGCAACCAGATGATACCAGGGACATTTTCAAGAAATGTTTAATTGTACATATGAAATCTGTTATACACATACAGTGTCTATACTAATGCTTTAAGATTCATTGCGGAAAGACCGACTATTCTTTAGAAAAGTTTTCAGCAACGGCTGGTTGCTGAACAGCTTATTTTTTATGGAAGTGATCTTTCTGATTATTAGTTAATCTGTGCTAACCTAGTTCTGAGCTGAGTATTCAGGAGGGAATGTCTTCTGCCGAAACACGTTTAGGCTTGTACACTATAATATATATATATATATATATATATATATATATATATATATATTTAAATCCTTTTTTAGTTTGTATTTTTAACTCCCTCATACTCTTTTCTCACACAATCATGCTAATATATATACAAACCACCCGGAACAAAGAAGATGAGAAATATAAATAGTTTTCAGACATCTGGCATGTCAATAAAATTAAAACAAAGAAGTTATGATATCGATAAAAAAATTAATTTCACACTTGAAATCACAAAATTTTTTTATCATTAAATCTTTAAAAAAAAAAAAACTATATATATATATATATATATATATATATATATATATATATATGAAAATTATTTCACGAAAGTAACACGTGAAAAATATTTATGATGAATAAAACCACGAAGGAAAGGAAACACAAAATGGTGCTCAAGCGCTTTCGTCTAATGACATCCTCAGGATGTCATTAGACGAAAGCGCTTGAGCACCATTTTGTGTTTCCTTTCCTTCGTGGTTTTATTCATCATATATATATATATATATATACGTGTGTGTGTGTATATATATATATATATATACACACGTGTGTGTATATATATATATATATATATACGTGTGTGTATATATATATATATATATATATATATGAAAATTATTTCACGAAAGTGACACGTGAAAAATATTTATGATGAATAAAACCACGAAGGGAAAAGAAACACAAAGTGGTGCTCAAGCGCTTTCGTCTAATGACATCCTCAGGAACAGGAATAATATATATATATATATATATATATATGCGTCTCGGTGGTGTAGTGGTTAGCGTCGCTGACTACGAATCCATCGGCCCCGGGTTCGAGACCCGGTGACTGCAGCCGGCGCGCAGCAAAACCCAGCTGTTCATCCTTCCACACAATAAAAAATTGGTTGGTACTGCAGATAAATGGGTACCCTGGGCCCCTGGGTAGCCTAATGGTTAGGACGCGTGGTTCGGATTCCACGTTAAACTGTAGGTCTAAGGTGGAGTGACAAGCTTGACCTTCGTCAGAATGAACAATTCGGGCAGAAGCAAAACCAAGATTAACCATGGTTATATATATGTATATATTATATATGATGCAAACCCACAAGGAAAAAGGAAACATGATTCCAAGGCCTTTCGTGTATTCAGCAGTACACCTCGTCAGGGTGGGTGGTTTACATTATATAGATATATATATATATTGTGTGTGTATATATATATATATATATATATCTAAATTCGTAGTTTTTAACTGGTACCATATTGGGATACTACTATTTCTTGTTCTAGTCATGACCACAATTTATATTTGAATAAATAAACCCCAAAAATTTAATGAACTAAATATTAAAGGTTTTTATTAATCAAACAAGAACATTATTCAAATGCAGATACTGTATTTGAGTTTCGCCAATCGTTACACACTATCCCAAAAGCTAATTACTTTGGTATAGCGTCGGGATTCAAACAGTTCGCAAACGGGTAACTCAACGAAACATTTACCACCCGTCGGGATGCCAGAATGCTAGGAATTTATATTTATATTATATATAAATTTATATATATATATATATATATATTATATATATATATACAGGGTGGGCGGAAAGTAGCTCCCTATTTTGGATTGGTAAAAAATACGTATATTATCATTTATTTCAGAAGAAATAGTAGGAGGAAAAGGTAGGCATACATGGTAGGTTTTCTCTAAAATTCAATGTGGGCTCCAACTCTTTCCACCAGCTTCTGGAGCCGCCCAGGAATGGCGTCCACTGACTTTAGCAGGAACTCCGGCGGGATGGAGGACATGACTTCCCGAATTCGGTCCTCCAGTTCTTCCAATGTCCTCGGTTTGGTGCGGTAGACTTCTTCCTTTACCCACCCCCAAAGAAAGAAGTCGCACGGTGTCAAGTCGGGGCTCTTGGCTGGCCATTGATGTGGACCACGACGACCCATCCAACGCAGACGGTGCAGGCAGTTCAGGAAATGTTCGCACGGAGTCCACGAAAGTCAACTCGCCAGGCAGCTCGGGAAAGTGGACTCTCCCGCTACTCAGTGCGAACTGTGCTGAAGAAGGAGCTGAACTGGCGTGCGTGGAAGCCGCATTACTGATCTCTCTCGGACGAGGACTGCGACATTCGCATGGAGTTCGGGGAAATCATGCTGGCTTGGCATGAAGACTGGCCCCATCTCTTCCGCAACATCCTCTAGAGCGACGAGGCGGTGTTCCACGTCGGAGGCTTTGTCAACCGCCACAATTGCCACTACTGGGCAGGAGAGGATCCCATGGTTACCGCTGAAAAACGGCAGAATCGGTTCAGTGTAACGGTGTGGTGTGGTATGACCTCAGATCAGGTTGTGGGCCCGTTCCTTCTGCGCAACACCATGAATGCTGAGCGGTACCTTGCTATGTTGCGAAACGAGGTCTGGCCGGTTGTCAGCACATGGAGAACATCGACGATCTGATAATTATGCAAAATGGCGCCCCTCCGCACTTCGCTCTTGTTGTCCGTGAGGCTGGATGCCCACTTCCCTGGGCGTTGGATGGGTCGTCGTGGTCCACATCAATGGCCAGCCAGGAGCCCCGACTTGACACCGTGCGACTTCTTTCTTTGGGGGTGGGTAAAGGAAGAAGTCTACCGCACCAAACCGAGGACATTGGAAGAACTGGAGGACCGAATTCGGGAAGTCATGTCCTCCATCCCGCCGGAGTTCCTGCTAAAGTCAGTGGACGCATTCCTGGGCGGCTCCAGAAGCTGGTGGAAAGAGTTGGAGCCCACATGAATTTTAGAGAAAACCTACCATGTATGCCTACCTTTCATATTATTTCTTCTGAAATAAATGGATAATATACGTATTTTTTTACCAATCGAAAATAGGGAGCTACTTTCCGCCCACCCTGTATATATATATATATATTATATATATATAATATATATATATATATATATATATAGGCCTGGTTAGGTTAATTGAATGCCCAGTTAGGTCAACTGAATGCCTGATTAGGTTTACTGAATGCCAGTTAGGTCAACTGTACGCTCTTGATGATTGGTTACGTTAAGTCGTGATATTTTCTGTAGTTTACTATCAAAGCTAACGAGAATATCACGACTTGACCTAACCAATCGTCAAGGGCGTATAGTTGACCTAACCAGGCATTCAGTTAACCTAACCGGGCTTTCAATTAACCTAACCGGGCATATATATATATATATATGTGTGTGTGTGTGGTATATAATTTTAAATGATTTTAAATACCTAAAAATACTAAATCACCAAGAAAATTTTGATAGTAGACATTCTAAAGTATTAAAGCTGGGGGGAGTATCTCCAGGTGGAGCGGACTGGGGTGGAGTATCTTCAGGTGGATCGGGTTGGTGGGGGGGAAGATCTTCAGGTGGACATTCTGGGGGGGGGGAGATCTTCAGGTGATCCAAAATAAATGTCCAAACTGATGTTTTGGGACCATTTTTTTTTGTTGCAGGTAGAATAACACACAATGGTTAATATGGAAGTGGGTTATACTCCTGGGGAAAAGGCGGAGACATGTCCATAAGAACATGATGATGTAGATGGAAACTAAACTTAAATTTCTATTGAATGCGACTAAAAAACTAAAACTAAGAAAATTAATCTTTTACTTTAAATAAATGAAAAACTAAATTGGAACCAAAGATTCAATT